>JASSUY010018804.1:0-58251 GCA_032466535.1 Forpus xanthops | reverse complement strand
GAAGGAAGTGCTGCAGGAGGGCCAGGAGACCTCCTTGGATGGATAAGGACCTGCTGAGGAAAATTCAAAGGAAAAAAAGAGACTTCTAACAGGTGGAAGCAAGAACAGGCAGCCTGGGAAGAATACAGGGATGTTGTCTGGGAAGTTAGGGGCCAGGTTAGAAAAGCTAAGGCCCACTTAGAATTAAAGTTGGCTAGGGATGTGAAAGATAACAGGAAGGGATTCAGTAGGTACCTTGCAAATAAAAGACAGGCTAGGGACAACGTGGGCCACCTCCAGAAGCTATCAGGAGAACTGGCTACCGTGGATTTGGAGAAGGCTGAGGTTCTTAATGACTTCTTTGCCTTTGTCTTCACTAGCAAATGTTCTGACCACACCACCCAAGTCTTGGAAGGCAGATGCAGGGACTATGAGAATGAAGACCCTGGGCCTACCGTAGGAGAGGATCTGACTTGAGACCGTCTTAGGAACCTGAATGTATACAAGTCAATGGGACCTGATGAAATCCATCAGCAGCTCCTGAAGTAGCTGGTAAATGAAGTTGCTGAGCTACTGTCCATCCTATTTGAAAAATCATGGCAATCAGGTGAAGTTCCCGATGACTGGAGAAAAGGAAATATAACCCCCATTTTCAAAAAGGGGAAAATGGATGAACCAGGGGATTACAGACCAGTCAGTCTCACCTCTGTGCCTGGCAAAATCTTGGAGCATGTTTTCCTACAAGGTGTGCTAAGGCACATGAAAAACAACAAGGTGCTTGGTGAAAGCCAGCATGGCTTCACTAAGGGGAAATCCTGCCTGACCAATCTGTTGGCCTTCTGTGATGGAGCTATGGAACTGACGGACAGGGGTAGAGCAGTTGATGTCATCTACCTGGACTTGTGCAAAGCGTTTGACACTGTCCCACATGACCTCATAGCAGCCTTCCAGTATCTGAAGGGGGCCTGTAGGGGTGCTGAGGAGGGACCCTTCATGAGGGACTGTAGTGAGAGGACAAGGGGTAGTTGGTTTAAACTTAAACAGAGGAAGTTTGATTGGATCTGAGGAAGAAATTCTTTACTGTAAGGGTGATGAGGCATTGGAATGGGTTGCCCAGGGAAGCTGTGAATGTTTCATCACTGGTGGTGTTCAAGGCCAGATTGGACATAGCCTTGGGTGACATGTTTTAGTGTGAGATGTCCCTGCTCATGGCAGGGCAGTTGGAACTGTCCTTGCCAATCCTAACTATTCTATTATTCTGTGATTCTATAAAATGTCTGCTTATGCTGCACTTGTGCTAGTCTCCCTTTTTTCCAGATCCCACATCCTGCGGTTTAGGAAGGTTTCTGCCCACAGGTGATAAAGTTAAGGAGAATTTCATAGCACGTGAACACAGTTGGTTCAATATTTTTTTTTTCCCTGGAGGTCTTGACCAGCCTCTGCTTACCATGAATCTCTGGAAATGTGTAGAGCTACTTGTTTTTTCTGGCTGTGTCTGGTTTTTGGCAGATCTACCCATAGCCATAACAACACACTGGTGAAAGCAGGCAACTCAAGCGAAAACTGGTTTAACGCACACAATTTGCTTTATCCACCTCTGATTTGGGTTGGTTTGGTTGGTTTTGTTCTTAGAAGCATCTGAAACACCGTTAGCTGGATTGACTGCTGCTAACAGCCCAAGTGGGAGGGCACTTCAGCAGTAGTTCTTCACAGGCCAAGCTGATGGGGAAGTCATCCACAAATGTTTTAGGAAGTTCTTTTTCTTTTGGCACCTCCAAAATCTCTAAACAGAGATGTTATTCTCCTGCACAGCCTGAATTAATGCTCTCCGTCGTCTCTGTGAAGTCTCTCTTGTTGCGAGATTCTAACATATAAATATTGACCACCTCAAACAGCAGATTAGATGGTGTGTAAGTAAGAGTAATTCCTCAAACAGTGACATAGCACACAGTGTGAAGTTGAAAAAATACAGAGAACAATTAAATTAATTGTATAAAAAGGAAGTAGTCTCTATTTGACCTGAAGGTAGCTGTCACTGTCACCCTCGCTACTAGCAGGATGTTGGGGGAGAAGTTGTTGTAGTTCTTCGTAGTCCTTAATGCTTACTTGACCTCCAGCAGTGGGTGGACAACAAAGAAAAGTGTTAGCTTTATAGCATGAAAAGAAAGCTGGGAAAGAGAATTGAAGATCCTGGCCTTTAATCTGTCTTTTTAATTTTATTGCTGGAGAAATCAAAGGGGGAGTTTCTGCAAAAGACCAGAATTGAAGCCCTTGTTGAAATAGCGAGGCTCTGCAAGTTCTAAATACCTGCTCATGCCTGGCCCAGCAATGCAACTCCTGTCTGCTGTGTTTCTCATGGGAGAAAAAAAAAAAAACAAAAAACAACCAACCTGCCACATATATTTATAAATCCTTAGTGCTTTTTTAACGCTTTTATTCTCAGTACTTTAGTATATGCTGCTTAAAGTGGACATGTATGCAGACGCATTATCTGCTGCCTGAATGACAAATGGTTTATCAAGCTCTGACAGAGCACCCGGCTTCATGCTGAACGGAGGAAGGCAGTGGCAAGGACTCTTGCTTCAGAGAGATTAACTTCCAGATAGGCAAATAATAATAAACAACAGCCCATAAGCAGAGGACCAGAAAAGAGGAATCGAGACCATAAAGCAGAATCACAATGATCCAAAGGGACAAAGGGAAGGGGATTTGTGTATCTGAGCTTGAAATATGATAAATGAGTGGCAGATTAACGTTGCTAGGCTCCATGATCGCAGCGACATTTGAAAGAGGGAAACGTGGGGAAGGGCGGTGCAGGAGAGCAGCAAAGATGATAGCAGCCGGCGAGAAGGGAAAGAAGTAGAGTCTTAGGCAAGGGTGAAGGATGCGGGACCCAAAGGTGAGACTGGGGAGCTACAGCCTTGGGGAGGGTTTTGCTGGAGAGGGTGGCTACAAAGTATATGGTATGTATGTCAGTGGAGTCTGTGAGTTTGGAGGAAGGGTGGTAAGAATATAGTTCAATATAGTTTAGGCACTATAGTGCATGATGCCTAAACTGTTAAAACCTCAGGATTTTGGAAAGGTGCATGTAGAAGATACCCAGGAGTTTATGTTTTCAGACTCAGGTATTGCCATTCGCATTGCTATCAATATGTCTTGATTCAATTTTTCTTCCTGATGGTGGAAGCTGCTTTTGAAATATTTGAAATAAGTCTGATGACATACAGTAGGGTTTGATTTATGCCTGAGCAATGCTGGACTTGAATCGGAAAGTTAGATAGGCAATGAGAAGTTACTACCCTGCTGCTTCTGCTTAGACACCTGTATTGGTTGAGGTGACTTGTAGTTAGCGAGTAGCAGAAGCTTAGCATCAGTGGTAGTTCCCAAGGGGGCAAGTGGGCATCATGTCTCATCTCCATGCTCTGAATCCCTCACCCTGTGGCATGGGGGAAAGGCAGTTTACAGAGAACCACCAAGACAGTGAAAGTTTTGCTAATAATGTGACGTTTTGCCTGTTAACCTGCATATATGGGCTTACCATATTCCAGCTAAGATTTTGATGTTGGTTTATTGTGCTAAGGCATTAATGAGAAATTGTTAATGGAAATAGATCTGGTACCATCTAAGCATCATCAAGGGATTGGAGAAGCAAGTGTAGCCCAGAAGCTTGACTACAGGGCTGCATCAGCATCTCAGACCTTTCCTGTCGCTGTTCATGACACTGTGACTTTGAGGAGGTCACTCTCTGCCTCAATTTCTCCATCCAGTCTGGATTATAATTTCCTCTACTTTTATGTCATACTCCATGCTCTAGAACTGAAAGTTTTGCATCTTTACAAAATAAGAGGAATGAAGTGCTGATGGTATTTATTTTCAAATAATTTGATAAAGAACTGCAATTCAGATACTTTGGAGTGAAAGTGCCCTGAGTTTTGCACCTCTTCTGTGAGATGGCATCGCTCTGGCAGAAATGTTTGTATAATAAAATACTGTGAAATGACACTATTGCCAAATGAGATTGTGATGAATGGAGCATTTGTAGTATTAAATCCATGGGTACTTTACATTGTTATGACAATAATAGTTTGCATTATTGTAATAAGTTACACTCCTTCTTCTTTTAAAAAATAGATTTAGTTAGACCTTAATGCATCTTTGAAAACATACCCTCCACTGAAATCAGATGTGCATCTCTTGGAATAAAATTGCTTTAAACATACATAAAGAAAGGTACATTGTATGCTATATCATAGGCATAGAAATAAATGATGTTTATCAGTGTGCCTTATGTAAAAAGATTGCAAATACATGGTCCTTTTTGTAGTTCAGGTGTGGCATAATCATTGCCGTAACTCTTCTGCTTTTAGTAAACAAAATTACATCGTAGCTGACACTTGAAACTCTTTTATTAGAAGCACCCAGGGACAAAGCCCTGCGTTGAGGGCTGGGGGATTAAACGTAGCATTTTAGAGATTTTATTCTCCTTTCCCTAATTATAGATAAGGAGAGCCATGCTTACAGCTCGGCTTCAGATACCCTTGAAGGATTTTATGATCCTGCAGCTGCCAGTGCAGTTGGTTGAAAACCTTCCATTTTCATAATGGGAGCTGGGATGAGACTGCATTCCTAAAGCAGCAGGAAAAAAGTGCTTTGGCTTAACAGGTGTCATCGATGTTAAAAGCATGATTTTCGAAGATTATTAACTGGTATGACTAAGATTTATGATGCAATCTGCTTTTTTCCTCTTCTTTAGTACAGATAAGAGGGGTTATTATTGTTAGTAGAAATACCTATTAAAATAAACCCCATGAAGCAGTTTCAAGGGTTTGATAAAAATGAATATAAAGTTGAAGCTCCTTGCTTATCTTTGACTCCAGTGATTTTCATGGGGTTGTAACTCTTCTGGCATGGGATAAGGGAGCAGGACTGTGATTTTTATCCTCACTTTACAGTAGAAGGGAAAAACAGGTTTTGTATTCCATTCATTAGTACATTACTGCTCAGGTTTGTGTCTGCATGGGAGAGTTAACAGAGATTGCATATAGGTGGGAGTGAATTGGGAATTTTCATGGATGGCTCATTTTCAGGTTGCAGTCAGTGGTGCTTTAATGCCACATTCTACAAGTAGTTTTAGGGAATCTTTCCTACCAGCGATACGTCCAGAAGAGCTGGAGAAGCCTATGGGTGGGGGAAGCTCAAAGAGCTCCCCCAGTGATGCTTTTTGCAGTCAGGTATCTGGATCTCAGGCTTCCAGTCCTGCCTGCTGAGTCACCTTCTCCCTCTCTCCTACTTTTTGCTCTCTTCTCCCATCTTAAGACTGCCATGACTTGATCTGTTGATCTAGAAGTTATCAGCAGCGTTGGCTAGAACTTTTAACAATATAATATGGTTTTATGCCTGTCTTGGCAAGTGTATAGGTGTCCATCTCAGGCAGAAGGGAAGTGAATGATGCTGAATTTCCAGAAGAACAGTAAGATACAGTATTGATTTTTTTTCTCAATTTCTCTATATCATATTTTTTCGTGGAGTTTCTTGTTCGAGGTTTCAAAGGCAAACAAGTAACTTTTCATGTTTCTTTTGCACCTAAAATTTGTTTTCGGGGATGTTAATTTCCCTGCTGCTGAATTATTTTTGCTCACAACCTTGTGTTCTGAAACCATTTCCTGTGCAGCACCAAGTGTGACCAGATTATGACTTAGGTTTTAACTAAAAGCTAAACATTTTAAGTCTCCTTTTTTTGATTAAAGAAAAGGCACCAGTGACTCAGAAAACATTTATTTTTTAATTATCGTTGCTGAATGTTAAAGGAATGGTTTATAATTTATATGGTTAAGAAATCTTTCTCTTCATGTAATACCCAAGTTGATGTTTTAAATGGAATCTTTTCATTGTGTGTGTCTGGGAGGATTTGGGGGATATTTGTGGGGTGTTGGAATTTTTTATATATATATATACACCATTTGGGAAATCCAGATTTTAAATGCTGTTGACTTAGGCAATTAAATTAGCTTGGTAGCTTATTTTCTTTGCTGAGTAAGATGTGTTTGAAGGTTGTACAGCTGAGAGTGATCTTGTGTCCCCAGCAAAGCTGGGGAACGCTGCATTTGCAAAAATACTATTTTGGCTTTTGACTTTTAGTCCAGAAACATAACCTGGAGTCTACTGACATGGTTTTGACCAATACTGTTTTTACTTGGCAATGCATTTTTTATCCAATAAAAGATTTTCTTTGGGGAGGGAAGGAGGGGATGTTTCTGGTTGTTCAGCATACTGCTGCTGCTTAAGATTTGTGAAAAGCAAATGAGTTTTTATATTCCCAAGCAACGTTTTGCATTGGTCAAAGAGGGTGATGCTCATTCCTCAGCATTCAAATGCTGGTTGGGAAAGTAGAGATGCTTTAGTAACCCTGTTACTAAAAGGGTTTGAGTTCTCCATCAGTCTCGTGATAGGGTGCGCTGGTTCCTCCATCAGCAGGTTCTTACATGCAGGGATTCCTGTCTTGGTGGAGCTTTGGATCTTCATAAAAGCAAAGCCTCAACACCTGGCTCTACCTGCTTTCTCCAAAGCTTTTTTATGCCTTAGCCAGGAAATGTCTTGGGTTAAGCTTTTAGTTGTTTGGTTGAAAGATTAAATGCTTTTTCCAGTGATTTCGTGGAAGCTGCATGGAGTTCTGCATTCTCCCCATAGTTTGCGCGGGGAGGTGTGTATGTGCCATCCCTCAAGCAGGCCACTTTTAAGCAGCTGAATTCTGAGACTTTTATTCTCACTTTATTAAAAATGACTAGAAAGAAGTTCAGAACTTTTGTATCAGATACATGTTACATCTATTATGGTGTCAGACAACTAAGAAAAAAGTCACTGGCTAATGAGTCTTAATTGTAACAAAACATCAAATCATTGTCACTTCTGCTGCAGTAAATGGCATTCATTATATTAATCCACTCCATTACAGAAGTATTTTGCAGAGAATACCATGACCCTACTGCTTCTGTAACAGTAATAAGCTGAACATATCACTGTGGCACTATTAGGTATATTAGAAAGCATTTTGAAGCATGGCTGCATGACCTGAAGCAACAGCAGCAGGTCTCAGGTAGCATGTTTGAAAAAATAAGCTACCTTAATTAGAGACGGGAGTAAAGGAGACCCTAGATCTGAACATTCCTGTAGCTTAGCAATGCAGGAAATAAAAAGCTGGATCAAGAACCTCTGGCTCCATTTGTTGAGCAGCACAAGCTAAAACAAAGCTTAGACCTTGAACTGGGAATGGAGAATTTTGAAATCTGGATATTGCTCCTTTTTCCTCACTCTTACGATCCCTTTTTAACTTCAGATCTAAAGCCACCATGCTGCCTTTCCCCTTTTCACCCCGGAATTGGAAAACAGAGAACTGCACGCCCCAATGCTCTTTTTACTGCGCTGCCATCAAAAATTTCTGGCAGGAGTTGCTTTGACTTTTAGCAGCGTTCTATTTCATACCATATGTGTACATACACCAAAGGATGATATACCGTGTTTGTAACTAGGGAATGGCCTGCTTTATTAAACATCCCCCTTGCCAACAGTAAAAATGAACAGCCACAGTAAACACAGATGCAGGGAGGGAAGAATAGTCCGAGCTGTGTCGCAGCGCATTGTACCTAAGGCAGAAAACATCAACCTCTAATTGGCTCTGAGTGCAGCCCACCTACTTAGCAAAATAGGCTGCCAAAAGCAAATTGCCCCAGTGTTCCATGCACCGCGCTGTCTTCCCATTGAATTCAGCCGAATGGGAGGCTTTTGCCTTCATTTTCCAAACTCTCCATGAGTTGGCAAAAAGCTGTCTCAGGGAGAGCCTCTCTATCTAGAATAAAATCCTCCTGAGGGCGCGTTCCCTCCTTTGCCTCCTCCAAGAGTGCTGCCACTCCAGTTCTCAGAATTTGAAGACACCTGCAGGGGGAAGGGGAGTGTGTTTGTTTTGTGAAGAGGGGATTTATTTATTTATTTTCTGGGAAAACACATTTTGGCCCAGGAAGAATGAGCAAAATGACAATCTGTCTTGGAGCTCTTAAGCTTCTAAGCACAACATTCAGTGCTTATATGTTGTCACGTTGCCAGCAGCGGGTATGCAGAGGCAATGGCAGAAAAGAAGAAATTAATGTACACAATCCTTAAAATTACTGTATTGAGAGCCAATACTTTGTTTTTCCTTTCAAAGTGATAATCGCCAGGTTTGGCCCAACGTTTGCACCCAGGCACTGGATGTGGCAGGGATGCTCCTGGAACAAGCTGCACTGCAGGGTTTAACTCCATGAATTCATCACAAATAACAGCGGTTGGTCGATTGACAGGTTTTCCTGCCACTGAAATTTTCCCTTCTAAGCTAATAAAAGTAATTGTCCAAAGCTAAAGTCTCCTGCGAGGGGTTAACAGCAGTGAGCTGAAATGGGGGGAGGGGGTGTTGGTTCTTCTAAAGGTTTCTGCTAAATAACTTATTTAGGACAGAACTTTTTTCCCCCCTGGTTTTTGGATGAAACTATGCTTAGAAGCTTAATAAATTATAAGCTTGTCACTTCCATTTCATCAGCACTAAATTCCCACCTGCTTCTTCACCTCTACATCTGAGAATAGGATAGGAGTCCTTTGTTCTTTTTAATGGTGTTGGCTTGCCAAACTCTTGGTACATCAGGTCACTCTTGCTCACCTAATGATTTCATGTGGGGTTTTAAGATAGAAAAAGGAAGGTCTAAGAGATAAGAGTAGTCAAGTAAAGAAAACAGAGTTTTGTATGGGTCAGTCGTGTTTCAGGGTAGGGGAAGGTCTTGGATGAATTCTTACTTGGACATGAAATAAAGAGGGAAAGGGACCTGAACAGGGGGACATGGTGGAAGGGGATATGGTGAGTAGAAATACAAGACAGAATGGAGATGTAGTAAGGATAGTGGAAAAATATTGGTTGAAAGAGTGATCAACACTGGGGGTGAAAACTGGGAAAAGCTGTCAGGGGGCCTCCTCCATGCCGCAGAGTCCCAGCTTGAGTAGGTAGTTTGTTATTGCCCCTTCTCCCTCCCCACCCTCCTCCAAGCTTACTCAGAACCTCCTTCACTGAGCTCTTCTCAAGCCTTTCCCATCACCCCAAAGCCCAACCGATGCCAGGGCAAGGAGCCTTGACCAGCCCCCAAGTCATGATATCAGAAGCATGAAGGACCTTTTAAATGGCTTGTATGGCAAGCAGATAAGATGGTGAAGTTTTCTTGTCTGCTTCAGAGAGCCTATGGTTCCCTAGTAAAAAAACAGACAATCCTAAAAAGGACTTGAATTCAGAGTTATTGAATATTTCCATAGTTGTGACAACTGTTTCATTTCTCATTTAAAAAAAACCCACAGTCTTGTGGTTTGGCTCACCCTCCCCAAGGAATTTAATCTTGGCCATTTTACTAAGTGTATTAAAATCCACAGGGAAATTGTTGTTTCTTTTTCCTTCTGTATGCACATTACTGACACAACATGACTTGTGTAGACTTCACTGTAGCATGTATTTTAACTGGTTAATGTAATTTATAACAGAGATGCTACATATTATAGTGACACAGCTTTCATAATATGTGTGTGTTGCCTCCACTTTGCTGTTTTATGGCAGTACTACAAAATATTTTGCCAGCATCTTGGTAAATCCTATAATCTAAAAAATCAAATGGCAAAAAAAAAAAAGTCTCCATCTGACCAGGAAGACACAAGTGTGTGCTTCGAGCAGTAGCTGAACATGTGAATGCCTGAGGAAGATAATGGCATGTTTACTAAATTGCAGAGGCTTAATTCCCAAAGAGTGGTGGCAGCAGAAAACCCAGTGTCCTCCCTCATGGGCTTTGGCTGAGATGAGGTGTTCGGCTAAGCCTGCCCAAAAGCCATGTTAGCAGAGTGGTCGGGGCATGGTGCTAATTTGGTTTGTCCTTGGTTGTTTTTTTATCTCTTTCCAGTGAGCTCCAGAGCTCTGTTGAACTGAGCCCAGAGTCACACAGGACATCTCAAGAGATCAGAGGATTATACCCACTCCTTACCTTCAGTCTAGAGCTGGAGTTAAAAAACAGACAGTACCACCTAAGAGAGCTCGAACCCAAAGGCTGTGCTGAATGTAGCCAGGTACATTAGCATCCAGCACCTGGCATGGAAACCTATGAACCTGGAAGATTCCTTTAGTGCCACATGCTCTGAATTGTATAAGGAGCCAAAGCTGGAAACCAGATCCCTTGGCAGGACGAATTACACTGTATTACTTTTCTTCAGTGCTCAACTGAGAGTATCTGTGTGTTTTGGAGGGACTTGTGACATGACACCATGGGATTTGGGCAGTGGTTTCCTCATTGGGAATTTCCAGTGTTCCTGCAGTGATAAATGCCCAAATGATGTTCCCTTTGACTTACGCAACAGCAGGATTTTGGGCACCTAAATAGCTTTATTAGCAATAACATGATTTCCCGCAGACTCCGAGGTATATAAGCCTTGAGGAGTTTTAAACATGTTTAAATTGGAAACAGTGTTGGAGCTCTTCTCTCTCTACCTGAGGCCTTCTTCTAGCTTTAACCCTCAATTCGTCAGCTGGTAACCTACATGTGTGTGTGCATTTACCAAGAGAAGTTTTAAACAGAGCCAAGTGTAAACAACAGGAGCATGTCTCTTGTGAGTGGTACTGTAGGCTCCCATGTCATGGCAAAGGATGCTCTTGTGTTGACTGTCAGTGGATACAGCACTCACTGTAGTGGTGTTCAGGGCTGGATTAGGCCTTCCATTCAGCCAACAGATGATGTTTCCAAAAAGAAATTTCTACAAAATGGAGAGTCTCTCGGAGATAATTACATGATTGTATAAATAATGAGTGAGATATTATCTGCTAGCTCTATAGTCACATCCATGGAGAGAAGAGAGATTTCTTTGGGAGCAGGAGAGTTCTCTCAGCTCAATTAAATGGACGCGTAGTACCAGCCTGACCCTGAGCATTTGTTCCCACAGGAGCCTGTTAAAGGGAAAACCAGTTAATTTTGTATACAGCCTGTGTTTGGACCTCCTGCTTGGATTATGAGCAATGTTAAGGCTAAGAAAACCCCCACTCATTATCTGAGTTTTGAAACCTGACTGGCTCCTGAACGCTCTTGGCAGCAGGACTCACCTTTTCCACTGGCCGATCAGCTTCTTGTTATCTTGTTGCAAATGCCTGGCTTCACTGTTCCTGTACTTTATTTTAAATGGCTTTTGCTGTTTACATTTAAATATACTGTAATCTTCTTATCAAATACTAAAGCTGTTTAGTGATGCCATTTTATAATGTACTTCAGTTTTTAAATTGCAGATTCTTTGTGGCTAGAAGGTCTCTGTTCTTGGTTTAGATAGTAGACCATCTAGGTAGTGATTGAGAATATTTATGTATATATATGTGTGTGGGGCTATATATAAATCCTTGGAAACATACTATCCCCTTTTCTGATAATGTACATCAGTAGGTTTCCCTCTGAAACACTGGAAAGGCGGGATAACAGATTACAAAGCTGGTAGCTGCCCTCCTGCATCATTTTGGGATGCTTTTACAGGTTTTTTTTTTTGGAGGGTTGCATTTAGAACCTCCAGAGAGACAGATAAATTCTCTCTGAACAAGATTTTCATTATTAGTTTTTATTATTTAAGAGGAAGAACAGTGCTGGTCTAGTTTTAAGTACATAACTGAAAATCTGAGCTCATATATTCTAGTCTCAGTCAGTAACTTGTGATGTGACTTGAAACAAAATCACTTAACCTGTGAGTCTGTTTCCTTACCTGTAAAGTGGGGTTGAGAGTAAGAGGGATGCCATGAGCATTAAATATTTAATGTTTATAAAGTGCTTTGAAGACAGAGAGTGCCAGATAAATGCTTATTATTGTATTACAATGCTAGGAACTGGATAACCTTGTGTAGGAAGGAGAATTTTGCTAGAAACTGTAACTTTGGGAATGAAGACTAAAGTGGAAGAAGAAAGGACATCTTGTAAAATTGAGTATTAAGAATTTTGAATGTAACGCACTGGAGAGTCTGTCTCTAAAGAATTAACAGAGGCAGTCTTCGAGGCCACTGAAAATAACCTTCAGAAAATCACAGGATTCAGTAAATAGACAAAGTTGGATTTTCTACTAATAAAGAAAAAAAGAAATTCTGAACAAATTCCTCTGTTTAGCTTGGCCACAGTAATCAAACATGTAATGGGGCCATTTTGTGAATGCTGAGAAGTAAGAGATCTCGTTATAGACAGACATTATTTTGAAGCATATGTCTAATCTATCCTCAATGTATGTGATTATTTACCTAGAAGACCAAGGAAATAGAATGGATATATACCTTATTCAGGAAAGCAATTGGTAGAGCACTCCATCTGTGAAGATCATTCAGGCAGCTCATATACTTACATCAGCTTAGAAATTATTTACAAGTGGATAGGCAAAAAATATACATGGACAAAATTTTGTAAGAAACTGGGAATAAAGCACATGTCTTCAAAGCATGTAATAAAGGTAAGCCTCAGCCTTTGTAATAATGCAGGAGGTCTTCCCCATGGTGTCCTTCATAAATACAATAAAATATTGCAGATACAGAAATATTCAGCCCTTTCTGTCTCTCCTCCCTACTACTACAGAGAATGAGTGCATGAACTGCCCTGGGAGATTCTGAAAGAAAAAATAGTTCTTTTTTGCTGCAGGCCTTTGCTCACTGTGGTGGGTTGGGAGTGGCCACCATCCAACCCCCTGCCCATCTGCTCTCTCAAACCCCCTCCTCAACACGATTGAGAGAGAAAACAAGGTGGAAAAGCTCAAGGGTCAAGACAAAGACAGTGAGGTCTCTTACTAAGTCCCATAATGGGCAAAACACACTCAATTCGGGCAAAATTAGTTTATTGATGATTAAAATAGAGTTGGGTGATGAGAAACACAGCAGAAAGATAGAACAGCTTTCTCCAGCAGTCCCCTTCCAGTCTCCTTCATCCCAACTCTTCCACTCTCCCCTTCCCCAATGGGAGATTGGAGAATAAAGGTTGTGGTCAGTCCATAACAGCTCCTCCTTCTTCCCTGTTCTGGCATGCATCCCTCCCATGGGATACAGTCCTTCACAAACTGCTCTGAGGGTACTTCCCAGGGGCTGCAGTCCCTTAGGATAAACCAGTTCCATTGTGGGTCCTCCACAAGCTGCTGCTCCTGCCAGAGCCTGCTCCAGCCTGAGCTCCATCCCGTGAGGAATGGACTAGAGAACTGATGGACTGTGTAGAGCAGTTGATGTCATCTACCTGGACAAGCATTCAACACTGTCACATGACATCCTTGTCTCTAAATTGAGAGACATCAATTTGATAGGTGGACCACTTGGTAGATAAAGAGTTGGCTGGATGGCTGCATGCAATGAGTTGTGCCCAATGGGTCAGTGTCCAGCTGAAGACCAGTAACGAGTGGTGTCTCTCGGGGATCAGTGTTGGGACTGGTCTTGTTCAACATATTTGTCGGTGACATGGACAGTGGGATTGAGTGCGCCCTCAGCAAATTTGCTGATTGCACCAAGCTGTGTGGTTCAGTTGATATGCTGGAAGGAAGGAATGCCATCCAGAAGTATCAAGACAAACTTATGAGATAGGCTGATGCCAGGCTTATGAAGTTTAACCATGCCAAGTGCAAGGTCCCACACCTGGGTTGAAGCAGTCCCAGGCACAGCTACAGGTTGGGCAGAGATGAGATTCAGAGCAGCCCTACAGAGAAGGACTTCAGCGTGTTGGTCGATGAGAAAATGAACATGAGCTGGCAGTGTGTTCTTGCAGCCCAGAAAGCCAACCGTATCCTGGGCTGCATCAAAAGGAGTGTGACCAGCAGGTTGGAGGAGGTGATCCTACCCCTCCAGTCTGCTCTCACGAGATCTCACTTGGAGTATTGTGTGCAGTTCTGGTGTCCTCAACAGAAAAAGGACATGGAACTGTTGGAACAAGTGCAGAGGAGGGCCACGAGGGTGATCAGGGAACTGGAGCACCTCCTGTATGAAGATAGGATGAGAAAGTTGGGGCTATTCAGCCTGGAGAAGAGAAGGCTGCGTGGAGGCCTCATAGCAGCCTTATAATAACTGAAGGGGGCTATAAGGATGCTGGGGAAGGACACTTCATTAGGGAATGTAGTAATAGGACAAGGGGTAATGGGTTCAAACTTAAACAGGGGAAGTTTAGATTGGATCTGAGGAAGAAATTCTTTAGTGTAAGGGTGGCGAGGCACTGGAATGGGTTGCCCAGGGAAGTTGTGAATGCTCCATCCCTGGCGGTGTTCAAGACCAGTTTGGAGAGAGCCTTGGGTGACATGGTTTAGTGTGAGGTGTCCCTGCCCATGACAGGGGGGTTGGAACTAGATGATCTTGAGGTCCTTTCCAACCCTAACTATTCTGTGATGCTACAATTCTATGACCATGATGTCCTCCATGGACTGCAACATGGGTATGTGCTTGTACTGTGGTCCTACATGGGCTGCAGAGTAATCTCTACTTTGGTGCCCTGGGGAGTTCCTTCTCCCCCTCCTCCCTCTCAGACCTTGGTATTGACAGGGCTGTTCCTCACGCTTTTTTCCTCAGTCCCCGTTGCCCATGCAGTGGTTTTGCCCTTAGATGCATCTCTTAGTAGCATGGGCAGTTTGACTAGGGGGCTGAGCTTTGTTGTGCTTCAAGGCCATCATGGAACCAGCTGTGAGCAGTGCAGGCAGCCCCAGCCACCTTCTGCAGACACCACTCTCACGTCTCCCCAGTTCAGAGAAAGCTCTGGGGAAAAAAGTTGTTGATGAGAAAGTTATGTTGATTCATTGCAATAACGTGTAATTTTACTTTTCTGTTATTTATTTGTACTTGTGGAGAGGGAACCATTCAGTTGTTTATGGGCAAGTTTAGACATGTCATAAAATGGTTTGGGTTAGAGGGGGACCTTTAGGATCATCTGATTTCAACCTCCATGTCACGGGCAGGGACACCGTTTACAAGTCCAGGTTGCTCCAAGCCCCATCCAGCCTGGCCTTGAACACTGCCAGAGATGGAACAGCCACAGCTTTTCTGGGCAACTTGTACCAGGGTCTCACTACCCTCACTGTAAAGAACTTCCTTCTAGAATATAGTCTAAATCTTCCCTCTTTCAGTTTAAAGCCATTCCCCCTTGTCCTGTCCCTGCATGCTCTTGCCAGCAGTCCCTGTCCAGATCTGTTGTAGCATCCCTTTATATATTCTACCCCTCTTTCTGTCGTGCACGCAGGTTGTTGGATGAGGCAGGAGGACTGTGCTGTTCACAGAGTCAGAGCAGAGTGATCGTAACGGCCTCCTGTGCTTTTTGGTCTTAAAAATCTATAAATTCATAAGCCTAACAGGAATGGTGCAGTGACTCATCTGCATGGCAATCAAGGTATCACAGCAAATCAAAAGTTTCCACTGCATCTTTCAGATGGGGATTCAGAGAGAATGTTGATGGTAATTGAAAGAATTGCTCATACAAGGCTGTGTGCCTCGTAAGGTATGTATCTTATCTCCAAACTGTTTATGGCTCCATCTTTGGTAGTACATGCCTGCCCCCAGAGCAGTGGAGCGGGATGTGGCTTCCCAGAAAAGGGTGTGAAGACACTGCATAGAGCTAGTTTTGGCATTCAGTTTCTTTCCCTAGTGTTCAGAACCGTGACTTTATTCTCTCACAGGGAATCATCTGCTAGGATTATTTACTGGAGGTGCAGTACCTGTGCCTGATCTTCTTTACCCACTTCTGTTGATGCCTAAGAATTGATTAAATGGTGGTAAATCACAGTCGCTGCCTTTGGCCGCTGTTTTTGCTTTCTCAAAGAGCCTGAATTTCTAGCCAAACTGATTAGATAAGCTGCAGCTGCATCGTTGCTCTTACGTAGGATGTATGCTTCTCTTAAGAGCTGTTAGGTTTACACGTGAGCAGTAACTGTATGTGGTGATGTTTCAGTAATATATTCCTTTTTATCTCCTTGCCATGTTTTAGATCTCTGTGAAAACAAACTCCTTAGTAAGTTTTGTAGCAGTAATAAAATAATTTGCCTCAATGTCTCTCTATTAGATGTCACAACACGCTTTTGTTTTTCCTCCTCATGTTTATGAGGAGATGGCAATGTGAGGAAAGATTAGTCAATCAGGAAAACGATCTGTTATTTCCCTTCTCTTTTCGTCTGTCCAAAAAAACCCTGATGGGCTGTAATGCAAAGTATCTCTAAGCAATGCATATAATGTATGCAGTTACTGCATGCTCAGCAGCCAAATGCAAACATTGCAGAGTAGAAACACAAGGTTTATCTAAAAATAAACAAAAAAGGAAACAGAAATCTGTACTTCAGATTCTACACACAAGCTGTTCAAACAGCTAGATCTTAATAGTAGATTTAAAAGTGTCAACAGCAATGGCCTTGGTTTTTTTCATGGTTAAAACTTGTCAGCAAATTCAGTCTTTTGAGTGATAATAACACTAAAAGATTTACAACAAACTGTCTGTGGTGTGTTGCACAAAAGGGAAAAACCTCACAGGAACAAGAAGTATCTGTTGACCTGGGGTCGGCGTGGAAGCTCAGGTCACTGTTGTAGGCTGAGAAGCTTATTGAAGAAAGAGCAAAATCCATGAAATCATTGCATTGCTTAACCATGCAGCAAAAAGTCAGGAGAGAACAGGCCTCTTCAGATTGTATTTAGTAACTATGAATATTTTGTTTGTAGTAGTCACTTTGCAACACCCAGTATTTTGCCCACTATTCTCCCTGCTCCTCCTCTGAAAAATTTCCTCCTATCTAATCTGAAGGCAATCACATGCTCATGAGCAACTTTCTTCATTTTTCAGCAAACCAGACCAAATTATTCTAAAAGCAAAATGCAGATCGTTTTGCTCCACATGTTTTATTGACGGGCCAGGCCAGATCCATTCTGAAAGAGGCAGGGATGGGACAGTAACAAATAAGTATGTGATGTTTCCAAATATTGAACTATCCTCTTCATTCCTGTAAATTGAAGTGGCTACTGTTGCTGTTAAGGTTGGCTTTCCACATATTTTTTGCTGGTGTTGACATCTACTGGATAAATTCGCTACTGGCAGGAGGAATACGCGCTGTTTCAAAGAACGAGACTGCTGTTCCCTTACTCTCAGGAAGCTTGCACTGCACTGCTATGTCTTGCAGAGTCATATACCATCACTGCAGCCTTTTTTGCTGTTTTCTTTTTGTCGTCTCCTTTTTCCAAAACTGTTGTGTGAACAAAAATTGAATTTAAAGATAGTGAATTGCAAGTGTTTGGGCAACAGGCTGATAAAACAGCTGTAGTCTTGCTTTCATAGACCTGAATTTTTCTGTTTTGCCCAAGGCAGTAAAAGGAAATTAGTTTATTAGTTTCTCTTCTGTCACTGGTGAATATCATCCCCCCCTCACAAAAAATAACACTTTAATTCTGCTTGATTTGAAATAATTGACCGATCAGGAATGAGGCATGTGAAGGGAGCTACCAAGACTGAATTACGCTGTAGGCCTGGAAGCTCAATTATTTGGGAGGAGAGCTGAGACACTGCAGTCTTATATTACACCTGCCTGTTTATTACATTTGGCCTGAGGGGAAGGCAATGCACCATTCTCAACTGTTGCCTCGGAGAAGTACAGATGTAAAAGGAATGCAAAATAAGGGAAGTGCAAGTTGTTTTTTTGTATGTTAATACTTCTTTTATTGATATTGAGGACATTTGAGTAAACTCAGCTTCTAATTTATAGGACAACATATGTATTTTTCCTTCTTTCTGTGCCAATATTCTTTGCTAAATTCAGGGGTTTTTTTGTTTTTTTTTTAGCTTCCGAATAATAGTTGTAGTGATTGACTGGTAGCAGTAGCACAAATACTTAGTAAAATTAGTCCCACTGGAAGATTACTCAGATGCTACTCCTCCTTCCTCTGTTCTTTCTGCCTATTTGAATTATTTCATTTTAAGAAAAATGACCTGAGGCACAGTAGAGAGAGAAAAAAAAAAACACAGAAGTTGCAGGAAAAAAACAACTGATGGACTTGTGCTTTGGCGAATCCATGAAACAGAAGTGAGGCCAGATGTTTGCTATACAGGCATTTGGCATATAAGAATCTTACTACAAGACTGCATGTAGAGTTTTTGACAGCTGTGGTTGGATGAAAATGGATGATTGCTACTTGGGATAAAATGCAAACATTTTGGCCAGCGCTTGCAAATCCTAGGGGATTTAAAGTTGTGTTCTTAGCTGGATTCTTGGTATTCCTAAATCCATATTGAGAAGGTGCTTTCCAAACATGATTCGATTTCTGTCTGTAAAGGTTCTACATCACCTAACATATCTTGAGAGGGAAATGGTGAGTGGTTCATGCTTCAGAGAAATGGGCTGATTCGTATTTGATCATGTTATTTCTAAAGCAGCTAATTAAAAGCTTCAGACCTCTGGCTTAGAGAAGGTAGGTTGCTGATTTACTGCATTCAGCAAACAGTCTTGATCCAGCAGTTGAAAAGATAAAACATGCATCACTAGTGGCAATTTTAAGTGAGAAGCAAGAAAGGGTGAAAGAAGAAGTGATAACAGAGATGGCTTTTAAGAAGCAGAGGAGCAAGCTGAGAAGCAGTTAACTTTGATACTGGGACTAGTATTAATTCATTAGGATGGTAGGACTGTCCCTCTAATTCTTGAAGCATTGCCTTTCGATACAAAGCAGAAATAGCAAGGGGATGTAAATGATACTTCCGCTAATGAACCAACTGAAAATAAAATCAATCCATTTTATGAAACATGGTTAGGCCACAAGAGGTGATGAGCTGTGACTGCAGATGGACAGATAATGTGGGCTCTGGCCGGCTTCAGTTACATGTACTGCACCAGGAAGGGAACATTTAGATTCAAAAGACCCAAGTGTCTGTCAGATGACCAGATATCCAATATTTCCATCCAGGAAAAAGGGGCATCTGGTACTGATGTACTGGTACTAATGCTACAGGTGCCAGAAACTGGAAAACCTGTAGTTATTCCTTTCTGTATAGGGAAATTGCATAGTCTCTGGAAATTCAATTTCTTTTTGCAAGTTTGGGATAAACTGCATTATCTCTCCTAAACATAAAATGAATCATGTTAAAACCTTAGAGGTTCATGGATCCATGTTGATATAGACTGTGCTAGTCTAATGTGTGGTAGATTTAATGCTTGTTATTGTTTATTTTCTGAAGAACTTTGCATTGAATAATCACTTTTTATATACCAAGTGCTTAGTGACTGTTTCATGCTGTAATTGCATGTGTGGTCTTGATTTTGGGGAGATGTAGATGTCTCCTTTTAACAAAATGTGTGTCAGAAAACTGTGTGCTCAGAGGTCATTGGTCCTGGAAGAGAAATTTTACTACTTCCCTGGTGCTAGAGGAAGCTTTTTGAATGTGAAGAATAGTAGTGATAGGATGACCCAAAAATATCCCCAAGAAGAAAATTCAAAGTACAATTTCTTTATCATACAGTTTTGCAGCAGAACATGTGATCCAGAGAGTTTATACTGGAAAATATGCTGCATTTAACCATTTCCTTGCCAAAGAGCTCTCTCTTGTAATAGTTTTGACTGATTGGTTAGTCTTCCCCAAGGGCTGGAAAACTGAGAAGGGCAGTAAAACCGAGAAGGGCAGTAAATCAAAGGAAATTTCTCCTGCCGTGCCCAAATGTAATTTGAAGAACTAGTCCCCTCCTCCCTTCCACAAGAAACCAGCTCCAAAAGAATGAAGATCCTGTTAATTAAATTTTGTGAGATTTAATTTGTGACATTTGGCAACACTTGACAGTAGCTTATTCTACATTTCTGCTTTATTAACTATGAAGTCTTAGGCGAGATTAGGTATATCAGGTCCTGGCAACCACTTAATGGATTCTGAGAGGATGGCCCATTTCCCCAAGAGAAATCTAGTCGTGTCCATGTCTCCCCTTTTCCACCTCTCCCCGACCAGCACCTTTGGACCCTGGCCACTGGCTGACATGTAGCCAGCCCTAGTGCTGAGAGTCGGGGTGCTGGCCACTAGTCCTGCTATGTGAGTCTGCACAAACCCTCCACAAACCAGCCTTTAGCAAGCATAGCAGCTATTGGCATTTGGTTTTCTTTTGTTTGCTTTTCATGCTAATGAGATAATTTAATTAGGGAAGTCAGTGTTTTGGGCAGTGTTTTGCAAGCAGGAGTGTTGCAGAGGAACATTATGTTTTTTCTCTCTGCCCATTTTTAACAAGGCTGGGTTCCAGACAGTACCGGCCACCCGGGACTCTGTAGA
This sequence comes from Forpus xanthops, assembly GCA_032466535.1. Taxonomy (NCBI): domain Eukaryota; kingdom Metazoa; phylum Chordata; class Aves; order Psittaciformes; family Psittacidae; genus Forpus; species Forpus xanthops. Next base: position 37,981 of record JASSUY010018804.1, on the reverse strand, counting down.
GATATCTGAGGAAGTTATTATGCCTTTGTGTAAAGTTCTGGTGGATTTTCATTTAGGAAACTGCTGTGCAACATTCCAATCGCGTTGCTGCAGAAGGAGCTCGGGAAGCCCGAGAATCTGCAGCAGACTGCAGCTAGAATTGATTTTTGGGAACAGAGGATGGTGAGGGGTGAGTTCTACTCTGGGCTTTTCAGGGAGAAGGTGGTTTGCAACAAGCCAGTGGGGAGAACCAGATCAACTGGGAGATCTTAGCAATAAAAGCCTGAAGAGGGAGGAATGGAATTAGGAAATTTTTACAGATACATATCCCGAAACAGTCTGTTTTGACATGTTTTCTATCAATTTATAATTGACAGTAAGTGCACCTAAGGATATGGATAAAGGCCACTTCAAAACAGTCCCAGGACCCTTGGACTTAAGAGAGCTGAGATTGTTCAGCCTGGAGCAGAGAAGGCTTCAGGGAGATCAGCTTCCGGTATCTAAAGGGGCTGACGAGAAATCTAGAGATGGACTTTTTACAAGGGCTTCTAGTGACAAGACAAGGGGAAATGGCTTTAAACTGAAAGAGGGTAGATTTAGATTAGATACTAGAAGGAAATTCTTTCCTCTGAGGGTGGTGAGGCACTGGCACAGGTTGCCCAGAGAAGCTATGGCTGCCCCATCTCTGACAGTATTCAAGGCCAGGCTGGTGGGGCTTTGAGCAACCTGCTCTAGTTGAAGGTGTCCCTGCCCATGGCAGGGGGGTTGGAGCTAGATAAGCTTTAGGGTCCTTTCCAACACAAATTACTCTATGATTTTGTGATGGGGACTTCCCCGGAAGGAAGCCCCTGCACCTGATGTAAACCCCGTGTAACTTCATGTATGTCCGAATTTGGCATGCAGCAGGCTTCAAGACGGGACTGGTCTTCATCTGTTCAAAAGGTATGAGCAGCAAGACCACGACACCTCTATCCCTCAGTGAATTTTTCTCACCATAGCAATGCTTAGGATCAGTGGATTGCAGAATGTGTTATCTATTCCACTTAGGTTGTTAAGGGATTAGCATTTGAAAGCAAATGACAAAATATAGGAAATGATCACATTGAAGATAAATTTCCAAGAAGCTTAATAATAAAACATACACATACAGATATTTTACCTATTCATTCTTTAGGAGGATCATATTCTCACAGCCTGGGGAGAAGGAAACCAGACTGGTAAGGTACGGTGTCACTCTCACTGTAGCTCTTTTTTGGTATTGTTGTTCAGTTGGATAGGTCTAGGTTACCTGTTCCAAAGAGATTTCCATATCCATTTTAATTACTCAGAATGTACACAGTTTTCTACAGTATTTTAAGACAGAGAAACGAATGTCTCATTTATGCTCCCTGCATAGTGAACACTGAGGAGACACTGTTGTATTGCCTTTTTTTTTTAATATGTCCCAAAGCATTGCCTCTTCCAGCATATATTTGGAAAGTTAGATCCTATATAATCTCTTAAATCTATTGCTCCTTTATCACTTGCAGGGTTAGGATTTGGGCTTCTTTTTTTTTTCCCTTTTTTGGGGGGCAGGGGAGATCTGATTGTAGCAAAGCAGCTCAAGTCTCTGCCTTGTCTTGGGTTTTACAAGAGCTTTATAACTGTTTACAGGACTAAATCAAGGATTTACAAAAGTAGACCTTGCTTGATAATAAAGTTGTTTCCTTGTCCCTCAAATATTTTTGGGTCTTATCTTCCTACACAGCTGCTTGTAGTTCAGCTTTACAGAATCTCTTGATTGGATTCTTGCTGCCTTTTGTCTAACAAAGGAGCCTTTCAGTGAAGTCACCCAAATGGAAAAAAAGAAGTTCAGTAAAAATTGTGCAGATGGATTAGTCAGATCTATGTAGGCTTATAGCAGTGATTCCATATAGGTCGAAGAAGGTCTTTGTAGGTTATAAGTAATGTTGAACTCAAAGCATTTTGTTTTTCACATTTCCGAAGTGAAGAGCAGCTCCTGAAGCTGCAATGTCTACTGGTACCCTACTTTAAGCTTTTTTTAAAGACTCATTTACACGCGTGTATTATGTGTGCATGTATGACTTTACTATTGAGTTATATCCAGAATTTATTGTGACATTGATGTATTTCAGTGTGATTTTGATGCCTTGTGCAGAAATTATGTCTTCAGTCCTGTGCTCAGAAAGAGGTGATTGTGTCAGTATGCTCTGATAAAACTGCATCCAGTGACGTTTTCCCTGCAGCGTGTATCTGAAATCATTCAAGCTTAGGTACTTAGACATCTCCTTTATCAGTTACAATTCTTCATGCTAGATCTGATTACAGCAAATCTTTCTCTTCTTCCTCATCTTTTTTTTATTTTTTTTGGTGTGGATTTCATAAAATACTTAAGCTTTACATGCACTTAACTGCTTTTGAAGCTCTCTAATAGACTGTTTTATCTGTGCTGCCATTCATCCAGTCTGAAAACACATAGGGCTATTTAGCTGCTTATTTTAATGTTGCAGACTCGTCTTTCTTATTTTCTTCCATTTCCCTAATGGTCATGTATCTACTTCCTTTGCTCTGTCTCCCAGCCTCCCTCGCTGATCATATTTCTCTAATGTTATTATTTAAAAGGTAAATTTAGAAACAAATGCTTACCCAGGAAAAATTTAAATTAAAAGATTGACCTTTATTTTTGAAGTCACTTAATGAAGTTGACTAATAGTCTAAGAAATCTGATTCTCTGTCTTCAGACTGGCTGAAAGCCTGGTTTTCCTTATATTTATAACTGCGAGGACAGGCATTTTAAGGAGACCTTGACTAGATAAGCATGGAGAGCAGGGAAGAAGCTGCTTTGAGGCTCTAGCTGGACTGTCATTTAGAACAACATGAATAGGAAGCATTTTTTCTGCAGAACAGTGAGTGTTGTGGGCTTGGGGGAAGATGGGCTGTGTTTAAATGTATCAAGGATAAAATGGAATGTTAACCACTTAAGTTTAATAAATCTGCAGCAATGATCTGTTTGAACCTGGTAAGAGGCCTGTAGTTAGCACGCTGCTATCTCAAATGCCTCTGGTGGTTTTCTTGTCCCTGTGTATGTGTTCGGAAGCAAGGAACAAAGGAACAAAGGAGCTTGCATAAGAGATGTGGTGAAAAATGAGTACCAGGAGGAAGATGGCTTTTCAACTGCGGAGTTAGAAGGATTTCCAAATGGACAAAGTGTTCAGGGTAAATTTGGAGGCTGGCTGTAGGCATCTCTGTAGGTTCCCGGCATTGTAGTCCTGAAGACCCTCGTGTTGTGTGGAAAAACTTTCTCAAGTTTTGTTGTAGAGCAAGGTGTTTGTTTGAGACATTTCTAAAACTCCTGGCATGCATAAAATTATTTTCTCTAGCGGGGGTACTCTCACATATTACTTTCCCTCAGGAGTGATAGATTTAGAGTAATTTCTTTTTATGGTCTTTCTCACCTGCTACATTGCATATTTTGGCCTTGAAGGACTGGGAAAGATGCCTGTCACATTCCTCAGAAGGGCCTTCAGTATTGTTTCATTAGTCTGTTACTCTTCCTTGTTCTACCCTCACAAGCCCATCTTGCTGTAAAATAAATTATGGAGGAAAGGGTCCTGTGCATGTATAATCCTCATGCCTGGCTCTGGAGCACTTTGCATGACCCTCCTCTGAAACTGAGTGGGCTGTCTGTGTTTTGGCACGATTTTTGCAACTCATACACAGGATGCAGTCCCTGGGGACTGAGATAGGCATTTTGTTGGCTTCACCATATCACTAAATCTCATCTCAGATTTGTCGTGGGATTTTTATTTTCCTCTGGTTGCTTGATCTCTCTTCTTTGGCTTTTAGTGTTTTCCACAGCCCTACCTTAATACCAGTTTGATCTCCTTTTTTTACTTTGAACTTATCAGTTCATCCAGTAACAACTATGGGTTTATCTTCTTTTAAGCGGGGTGTGTGTGAGTGTGTGTTTGTGTGTGTTCAGTCTAAAAGAGTTTTTGTTCTTTTGCTTGCACAATAAATTCCTTTTGATTCTGTGTGACAAACAGGAACACACGTTTCCTTTCTAGTTCAGATTAAAGTTGCCTGGCTACTCCAGTGATTATGTCTTGAGTAGAGAGTGAGGGAGGGCCTGTCTCATTGGCTTTACCACCTTCACAAGATAGTATGTCAGCTGAATTAGCTGTACTGAGTGATTTTCAGCACTAACAGCATTCAGTATACCTCCTTGTGGATTTCTATTCTGAGATACACTAATAATACGTTCTTGCTGTTGCTGATTATGTCTGTGTTGTGTGTTTATGGCTCTGATGTATGGTAGATTTATCTAATAGAGCTTTAAGCTTATCTGATCAAGAACTACCTTCTGGATGTGGCAGTCAGGAACTTCACGTCAGCTGAAAAATTGGCCCCAAATCTGAGGTTGGTAGATCCGTAGTTAGCCAAGGCTTAGCTTGGGCTGTAACTTCGGTGCACACAGCACTGGGAGTTCCTCCGGTCTGAAAAAGCAAGACAAAAACCTTCTTTCTCTTCCTCGGTGCTGTTTAGGTGGACCTAAAGAGAACTCTCTGCACTCTGTCTCCCCAGCAGAAAGAGGGTTTTGTTGTTGTTTATTCTCAAAAAAAAAGAATCCTTCCATGTCTAGATAATTTTAGCTTAAAATCATGTATTCTGGAACAGGTACCAGCTGGGTTAGGATGAAAATGCTCATACAGCTTTGATTGCAGTGACTGCTGTCCTCCATGCTGTTTGTGCGTGGTTTCCACTGGCCTCTGTCACTGTCATTTCTCAAGATGGTTTATACCGCCCTGTGTCAAGTTCTGTGCAGAGGAATGTGATGATTATGCTTGGCTCAAGACACACTTTGTTGGAGAAGTTTTTCTTATGAGTACAAAATATGTTTAAAGCATTATTATTGTTATGATCATTGACAAAAATAGTCTAGACAAAGCATAAACTCTGGATCCAAAAATACATTTAAAAATTAGCTAGCCTGTTCACAAGCCATTTCTTACCTCACCCAGCAGCTATTTATGAGAACATTTTATATTGGTTCTAATTTTATACAATTAATAGCAAGCACTAGCATCTGAATACTCATTTATTAGATAGTTATCCCCTCCGGTTTTTCTGCACATCTTGTTGCTGTCAGATATCTTTGTACCCAGCCAAAAATGACATGTTGAAGCAAGCAGGGTATATTTAATGCAGTGCGTAGAAAAATCTGTGACGTTCATCCCTGGCTTTAGTTTTTTATGGCAAATAACATGAAATACAGTAGCTGGACAAAGAAGTGAATTTGCCTATGAAGAGGGGGTTGAGTTTTAAGTAAACTTCTTAATGCGTGGTTTAGTCACAGGCATTTTTCCTGCTTGTTATTGATGTAATTGCCTGTCAGTCTCATCTGATAGTAGAATTGCTGGGGGCATGATGTCTTGGATCATGTGGCAAAAACTGCTGGCTGTTGACTTATGTGCATATGTGCCTCTGCTCTCCACTGAATTAAATGTCAGATATACTCGAGCATGTGGGTGGGAGGGGGATACGTGATTTGGTTCTCTGTAGTTGCCTTGTCAAGAAGTACACTAATACAGCTAATGGAGATCCTTGAGTTCGGAAGAAGGGCATTCCATTGACAGCCCCCATCCAAACAGTCAAAAAAGATATCTTAATTCAGTGGTGGAGACCATGCGGATTTGAAAAGAAATTTTTCCCAAGAGAAGGAATAATAAAGGATATTTTTGAAATTGCAGCTTGCAGTTTATAGTCTCCCTTTTTGCCTGGCTTTTCAAAAGGTTCATGAAATTAAAGGAAGGGGAATTGTACCTGTGGAATTTCTAACCTTAAAGACACTGGGTACTGATTTTATTCTGAGATGGTTGCCACCAGAGCAAAAACTTGCTATCTTCACTCTACTAATCCAGAAGTTTCTGTTTTCACTACAGCATCTTTCACAGCACTTGTGTCTCTAGTTTTTGCCACATTCAGTAAATAGCTGTCATGTCCACATGGTCCTCTGGAAAATACGAAGTGAGATTTCTGAATTAACACCCCAGATGGCCACAAAAATACAAGAATGAAGAACTTAAGTAAATATCAGTGAATCATCAACCCTCAAATCATCGAGTCAAATCTTACATGAAATTCTACCAGGGCAAATGTATCTGACTCTGTTGGATTAACCGGAATGATAATTTTGGGGTCAACTACCACAACACTGCTGTGTGGTCCCAATATACTCTCTCCCTGGAGGTGTTACTCCTGCAGGGAGGCAACGTAACCAGCACAGAGGCATCTTTTGGGAAATTCGGTTCAGCCTTTTGTTGATGATTGTGGGAAGGAATTTTGGGGTTTGTTTTGTTTTTGGTTGCTTTTTTTTTTTTTAATACACATCTATATTACTGAATTTTCAACTGAGGAAGAGTTTTCTTTGAGACTGGTAGCTCTCTGGTGGACCAGGTGAGCCTTTAATTATTTAGTCAGAATAGTCAGGTTTCTTTGCCTTTTTGGTTTTATTTCTGCCAAGTGAATATCTAACGTGGTTGATTGGTGCACTGTTTCATGCCACTTCTAAGTTATATCTTTAGGTGATTTCCTATCTTGAAGTTTCTAGGTGAGCTTGGTTTCAGCTCCCTCCTCAGCCATTATAGCAGATGGGGGTTTTGTGTCTAAGAATTTATATCTTAAGAATTATCTGTCCGTTTTTGTATCTAAGGATTTTTGAAGCAAGAGTGGCTTCAAGTGACCTGGTGTTATCATTACAAAGAACTTACTGGATTGCATGGTGCAAATAAAATAAATCAGATGCTGCAGTGACCTAGATACTCATTATTAATTTATGGGAATAAATATATTTAGCATTTATTTATACTGTTCTTCAATTCCAGATGCTGTAAACTTTCACTTACTCTGATCTCAGCTGGGAGAACAGCATTATTGCCACCATTCTGCAGGTTAGGAGACCTTGGCAGGAAGGCTGAGGTAACTGCTCTAGGCTACATAGCATATAATTATGGGAACTAGGATTAGATGTTGGGAGTCTTAACTCCCAGCATTGTGTTCAGATGTCTTGCTCCTGGCAGATAAGATCTATGGATAACAAAGACTGTGGAGTTAAGTAATGATAAGAACAGGTTGATCACACAAAGCAAGCTGGTCATTTGATCATATTAGGTATATTAAGTATTTTAAACCTAGCCAGAAGCACAGGAAGAGGTGGGACATGTTGGCCAGCCCTGGAGAGCAGCCACACTGTGGAGAGCACAAGTGTCATAGGGTAAAGCATTCTGTAGGAGCTTCAAGCGTGGAGGTCTAGCAAAAAGGAGGAGAAGGGGCTGCGTAAAACAATACTTGGCTTTGAAAATAGGGAAGTAATGGCTAGATTTGAGAGGCAGCTTTTTCTTCCTGTGATCTTTAGCATCAGTATTTGGTCACACTTCTGGTGCAGAAAAGAACTGCAGAACTGATCTTAAGACTGCTGAGAAAACTACAAGACAGAGCTCTTGGAAACATTTCCTGCTATCAGAAGATTGAATTGTGATTTTCTTGTAACTTGACTTTTCATGTTTTATGTGATATTGCTTGTTATTCTGTTGGAAAGTTTGGACAGATCGTGTTTCTTCAGGTCTGAGGGATTGGTCTCTCTGCCATGTGCTTGCAGTTGTCCAGACTCTGTTTGTGTTCTGGATCACCGTGTACTACAGCATTGCTCTCTTCTTCCTGACAGTTAGCTGGGAGAAGGGGAGAAACTGCTCTCCTAAGCAGAGGTGGCATGGCAGGCTCTTGCCCCAGGGCTTATAGAGTACAGTTGCTGTGCTGGGACTTTATTACTAACACCTGTTTGATTTTAACATTTCAGGCAAGCTGTTGAGTTCCCTTTGAGAAGAAGCTGCCCTCCATCGAGATGTCACGGCACCACAGCCGGTTTGAAAGAGATTACCGGGCCGGGTGGGATCGCCGGGATTGGAGCTCCAACGGCACTCACGTTAGCAGCACCAACTGCAGCAGCGCTGTGAGCACCAACAGCAACAACCGCCCCGGGCTGCTGCCCCTGCCCATTGTCCCCTCCCGGCTCCCCACCCCGGCCACTGTTGCCTGCACCACTGTCAACAGCGATGTGATCACGAGCTTGGTGGCCAACTCATCTCCAGCTTCAACTACCAAAGTAAGAATATAGCTCTTTCTGGTTTTTTCTGGGGTGGATGTCTTGAGGGATGTCAGAGATGGAGCTTCATCTGTTCCTTCGAAAACTGTGTGTCTGTGGTATAGCCAAGAGGAGGAAAATATATTCTGTGGGCAGTGTCTTTTTTATTCTTTCGTGTGCTGTGCATACACTAGAGTAGGTTTTTCTTGCTCCAGGACTGAGGGTACCCATGCTCCTGAGAGTCCTGAGCAGAGCAAATGCTCCTTTCCTTTCAGCACTGCCTACATTTGGGCTTTCTGTTGCTTTCCCTTGAAAGTGTGATTCCCATTTTGCTTTTGGGAATAATGTTCTTGTTTGTTGACCATAGCAGAGCTGTGGTTGACAACAAGTGAATGCAGTTTTCATCCAGAGGAAGTGGAGAGTGACTGAAGGGCATCATTTTGGCTGAGTAGTGTTTTTTCTTCTCTTTAGTTGGTACTTTCCTGTAAGGTTCTCAATGCCTTCTTCTGAGTGCGCATTGGAGTGTTAACAGTGGGACTGCTATAACCAGGCTCTCTCATTTGTGCAGAAGTGCACACTAAGGAGTAACAAAATGTTAAGCAGCAAAGAATTAAAATCACTAGTAAACCATTGGACTTTTTCTTTTCTAATATATAATTGGAGGGAAGAGGGCAACTTTTCCATTTTTTTACACTATTTAGCTCTTCTAAATCTGCAAAGTATAAGTTGTTATTCCAGGAGAAAGTTGGAGTTTCTTTCTGCATGCAAATTCAGGTAGAACAGCTGGGGAATAGAAGACCCTGGCAAATTTGAAAGGTGACCACAGCAATAGCAAAGTGAGCCAGAAGCACTGCTGGTTTGCTTTTTATGATATTTAACATTTTTTTTCAATTTTGTTTAATAACTGCAAGTGCCAAATACAGCAGATGCAGACAGAGGGAAAGGAGACAATAAAGTTATTTAAAGTAAGCCAAGAGCAAGCTGAAATTTTACTGCAGTACCATTATTACATTGATTTTTTTTTCACACTATAGAAAAACAAGGTCAGTGTTGCAGGAGGAAACATTAGGGCTAAGTTTACAGTGTGATTGGTTTTAAAAATTTTCCACAGCATCTTAAAATTATTCTCATTTGAAAGAAGCCATTCGGATTCTGATCAAAACATATTTAGAGTTCTCCAGATGCTATCCACAGATAGATGCATTTCAATCATGCTTTGTCTGGAGATGATTGAGGCAATTTTGGAGCCAGAGGAATCATTTCATTTATCATGACCTTTGTTCCTGGGCCTGCTTAGAGTCCAACGATTGTCTGGAGCTGATCAGCCCTTCTCCCAGATGTTCAAAACCATTTTGAAGCATACCAGTGCCAGTAAACCATGTGTTTATTGGGGGAGAGGAGGCAGGAACAGCAAGTTAAATGCCTTTGATCATATGCTGAATGTGAACTGTCCTCTAAATGGCCTTATTAGACTATTTTCTGATGGCTTTCATTAGTAAGAATGTTTTTGGCATGAATAGATCAAAAGCAATAAATAGGCAAGAATGGAGGTACCATGGGACACTTTTTATTCTGAGAACTGTTAATCAGCTGTGTAATCTCCCATAAAATAAATGTGTAGAAATGCATGCGGTCTTTGTCCCAGCCTCTTCTGCTGAGAATCAGCTAAACAGCTCTAAACATTTAAAATTACATGTACTGTAGAGGAAAAAATCTTGAAAGCGAAGTGACATAGGATGGACAGAGCTGCAGATATGGTGCCTAGCAAGCTTCAATTCATGATGTAAAACAGTGTTAGAGAAGACATCAGGTGCCTATACATACTTGCATTCACCCTGCCTGACTGTGTCTCTCCTTCACACAGAGCAGATTTACACGTGTGGTTAGCAGTGTAACCAGCCAGTGCCTTTCCCTTGTAGAATCCAGCTAATGCTTAGGCATAAAAAATTAAATCCATATAAATAAGAAATCATGAGTCAGAAGAATAATGTGGTAGCTTGATTCATTAAAAAAAGAAAAAAAAGCCAGAATGTGCCAAGTTGCCATGAGCTGTAGAGTTCACAGTCTACACTCTGCAGCCTTTTTGTGAGCATCTTTATGGGGTACAAGCTCATGAGGCAGGTATCATCTTAAACTGAAATTCTCTTTTGTGGTCAGGAGCAGGATATTTGATGGCTTAGCTGCCCTTCTGCAGTCTGAACCTTCCCCAGCATTCTGGCAGATGTCATTAAGTGAGTGGCAAGGAGGTGCCCCACACAAGAGGCAGCATGTTGAGTAAAATATCATGGTGTTACGGAGCAAGAAGATGGAGACTCCTTGGCTCATTGTCCAAACGTATGGGTACAGCCAGCACTCCAGGCTGAGGACAGAAAGGACTTCTTCCTGTGTCATCCAGTTACCAGTTTTGACTTTAACATATCTTCCTGAAGCAAGTTTCGAAGATCTCAAAGCATAAGAGGCCAACATCCATCTCCCTTCATTCTGTGTTCCTACTGATTAATTATCCTCCAATCTAAAAGTTTGGGGCTTTCAATTTGTTTTGGGTTTTTTTTATAAACCGTTTAGTCTATCTTCACACTTTTGGTCCTTGTTTCCTCTAGTTTCCTGGTGTTTGCCGGTTTTAGTAGCCTCTGAATAACTGTGTATCTTATCTTTTGCATCACCTCCATTCTTTTAGCTTTGAAAATACGGGTACCGAAACCGTATGCATCTTTTTAGCATCAGGCTTGCCCTTCTTCTCCGTTTACTTTACATTTCCTCAACATAAAAAGGACATAGACCAGGTCCAGAGGAGGGCCACAAAGATGATCAGGGGGCTGGAGTACCTCCTGTATGAAGATAGGATGAGAAAGTTGGGGCTGTTCAGCCTGGAGAAGAGAAGGCTACTCATAGCAGCCTTTCAGCATCTGAAAGGGATGCTGGGGAGGGACTCTTCATTGGGGACTGTAGTGATAGGACAAGGGGTAACGGTTTCAAACTTAAATGGGGGAAGTTTAGATTGGATATAAGGAAGAAGTACTTTACTGTGAGGGTGGTGAGGCACTGGAATGAGTTGTTCAGGGAAGTTGTGAATGCTTCATCCATAGTGATGTTCAAGGCCAGGCTGGCGAGAGCCTTGGATGAGATGATTTAGTGTGAGGTGTCCCTGCCCATGACAGGGGGGTTGGGACAAGATGATCTTAAGGTCCTTTCCAACCCTAACTATTCTATGATTCTATAATTCTCTAGCATGGTGATAAAATGTGCTCCCTTCCTTTGTTCCCATGTCTGCACAGTTAATGATTGCTCCAGGATTTTTGCCAAAGAGCTAAGTCAATAGTTATTAAAAATATATATAAATGCCATCATCCTCCATTACATATTATCAAACAGAGTCATAATCTTATTAAAGCCTGAACAGAAGTCTGTTCGACAAAATCTGTCTGCTGGATGCCTGTATTTGTAGACATTGATCATATTCCTGTCCTTCATCTCCTGCTTAACTGAATCCTAAAGTAACAAATTCAAAATGGAGGAAAAACGTTTTCTCTCTGTCATGTAACTGGGTTGTGAAACTCCCTGCATTGGTGATGAAAGTCATAGATAAATGGTTCTAAGGACCACTAGACTATCTAATCTGGCTGAACCATTTGGTCTATACATTATTATGTTAATTTCTGTAAGATTAAAGACTTCACCCAAAGTTATGTGATATGACCAGAAAAAGCTGTGGAAGGGAGAGAAAAAATTGATCAAATTAAATGTTGGAGAGATGTGAAACCTTCAGAGGGAAGCTTAAGCTATATAACTATGAGGGGGTTGGGTTTGGTCTATGCTTTTATGATTCTGGAAGAGCTTTTTGCATGTTTCTATGGAGGGCTTTAGGAGGGTTTTGTTACTAATTATTAATGTGTAGAAGAACTTTAGAACTAATTATATTTTGCAGACCTTTGAAATTTATTCTCAAAGCGTACTTGTAACCTTCTTACCACAGATGCTTTGGTGCAAATCACACTTAGCGGATCTGCCACGTTTAAGTAGTTACGGATGTTTGGTCTGAATTATTTAAACAAAAATAGCTGTATTTTGCTCGGCTTTATTTTTGCTGAGCAGAATGACAGTGATATTTTGCACTGCTCTATCCCATTTCATTGGAGACTGCCAGAACACATCAGAAAAACTGTTTAAACCTCAATAACCTCTAAGAAACAGTTTAATATTGCACTCTCAGTATACCAACATGGAAACTGAGGTAGTGATTATTGGGTTTTCTGCTCATTCTGTGCCACTGTGAGCAAAGTTCCAGCTTTTTTACTCAATTTGGCTTTTCTACCTGGCTGCTGTATCCAAAGCGTTGGGCCACAGACCAGCAGCCAGAGTCAGCTCAGTTTGAATGGATGAGGCCTTTGATGGAGATACTGTCTCAACCTCTTGAATGCCTGAAGTAGTCGATAGGAGAGTGCAATTCCTGCCATTAAACTGTTGGGTTCAGATCAATTTGTTACCCTCTGAGCCCAGCCATGTATGATGATTGAGCTTCAGCTTGGGTTTGCCTGTGTGCAGTGGGTCTTTATTTTTTTTTTTCCAGCAGTGAGGTTATTTGTTGGTAGGAGGAAGCTGTTGAAGAAATCCATACAAGACTGCAGCACTGCTTAAGATATTGGCAACCACACAGTTTAAAATTCATGTAAGGATGCTGCACATCATTCCAGCTATGTTTTCTGTTCATCTCAGCAGCACCTTCATTCTTTGTTTCTTTACCAAATTATTCAGTGAGTTACTTGTACAATTTTCTCCATCAAAGCCCCTGTATCACAGCTTCAATTTAGAAGGGTTGTCATGGACTGTAATTTGAAGTTTTCTTGCCAAGAGATTTTTTGGTTATAGAACATTTACTTTTATCATCTTTATACTATTTTTAAATGCCTGAAAAGATTGATACATCACCAGATACAACACCAGGCAAGATCTAACTTCTTTTTTTTTTCCAGCCATAATTTTAAAAATCCTTCATTTGGAACATAAATTGATTCTTAAGCCCCCACATACTTAATGGAGTGCTATTCTCAAGGTTAAAACTGTGACAAGTTTTATAAAAATGGCAGTCTTTAGTTTTGGTAAGATGTTCTCTAGTTGAACTCAGGGGTTTATGTCTCTAAATAGCATAACTGAGATGTGATCCTGGCCTCCTGTACTTAACAGTACTCGTATAGCATTTAAGACTTGTGTGTTGTTAGTACTGTACTTTTTATCCCGCTGTGGTTAGCCACAGTTATGATGTGGGAGAGTAGACAGAGATGGTAAAGCATTTGTTAACCTCTGTGGAAAGTCAGACAAGGATTGCAGGGGGAAAAATCACCCCCGCTGTCTTTGTACATTACTGCAAATAAATAGTGTTAAAAAATGTGTGGGGATGGAAGAAAATCCTCATGATAAAGGAAAAACAAGTCAGTATGTCTGAGGAATGCACGGTAGTAAGGAATAAAGTGGAACAGCACAGAAGTAAAATGTTACATGCTTCTTTCCTTTACAGTCCAAAAAAAAGCAGTTCCCTCAACAGCAGTCTGTTGCATACAGATGATTTGCTGTACATTGCAGAATTTGCGTTGTCCATTCTCTTTCTCTTGCTTTGGAGGTGATGATTTGCTAAGCTGGTGTATGGCTTCCGCAAATATTTAAAATATTGATTAAGCAGAGGAAAAATAAACACAAATTGTTTTTCAAGTTACGCCTTATGTTGTACATGACTAATTACACACAACAATTTGTTCTGCAGCGGTAACTGAAATTTATGTACTCTTTTTATTATAAAACATAAGACGCTTGCATAAAGAGATTATAAATATTGGAATACAACAGTTGCTAGAAAACAGTCAAAACATGCAGTGATGAAGTATACAGTGTTTACTGTTCCAGCTTCTCTGTGTAAAGCTACTCTTCCTCTCCCTTGAGGATTTATATTGATAGCTGGCATAGTTTTTTCACCATTTCTGATAGTAGCCTCTTCATTCTTTGACCTGGACACAATGTAGCAATCTAGCTCAAATGCAGTAGTGGCAAAAGCTCTGATAAAATGCTCCTGATTCTTTTGCCAAATTACTGTGACAATAAGGGAGGCTTCTGTTGTGGGATGTCAAACAGTGCAACTGATTTTTTCCCAGGAATGTAGTTTTACCTATGGATAAATTTTTAAAATGGAGTAACGACCAGTTTCATTGGTAAATGAGATTCAAGCCCATTCCCACCTATGCAGAGACTTGTGGTGCATATGAAGCTGTAATTATGGCAGACTATTACATGAATGTATGGGAAATCAGCAGTGCCAGGAGTACATAACACACAGTGGTTGGTAACCGAAGACAAGGACAGGTTTTCACTTGCACCTCAGTCGCTTTCCCCTGGTTCTCTAGGTTTGAAAGTTCAGTGAGGTTTGCACAATTTACCGTTTGAGGTCACACATCATTTAATTAGAGTTCAGCTTCCAGTCTGTGCCTTCTGTGAGGAGTCTGCAAGCAGGGAAAATCAGCCAAAGAGTGGCATTAGTGATGGTGTGCCATTGCACCAGCCCAGGTAGGGTGAAGCAAGCAGAGATCACACAAAGACATCATTATAGTGTCCTCCCGGAATCCTCAAATAGTTCTGAGTTGCTTTTGAGGAACAGACAGAGCTTGCACCGGGAATGAGGGGAGGAAATGCAGACATTTGGTTGTTGACTCCCAAATTACTTTTTTTTCTTTTTGCTAATTAGAAATGGACCAAAAAATCTCTGTAAATTGGGCTCAGCAATGACTTCTGCTGAAGTCACTATATTAAGCTACTGTAAAAAAGTTGCAACTCCTGGGTGGTAATTGTGCCACTAGGGGACAAGAAAGTGAAGTGAGATCAGTGGTGGGTTCCAGAACTCATGTGTTGAAGGCCTTGAAGTAGAGGAACCAGTTCTTCCCTTTGAACAAACTGGAGAGACGCCTGGGGCATTTTTCAGGCTCCTCTGTAGAAGGCTGTTCTTAATGATCTGTTGGCCCTCGAGAGGGCTAAATTGTGCTGATGATCTGTCACTTCCTCATACTGATTTTAGTATTTTTTTCTCAGATGTATTTTTGCATATTTTTAATAGCTTAGAAATTGGAACATACAAAATGTGGCTTTAGTTTGTCAACTTTTGCAGATACATTATTGGACTGAAATTGGTCTGGAAGCCCTGGCAGGCTAATTAATCTGTAAAGTCATAAAAAGCTGCTTGGGTTTTTTGACTTGCAGTGCATTTATCATCTGTTGAAAGAGCTAAGAGGTCTGGCCAGTTTCTAGGCCCAGTTCCATTTGAAGGTGAAAGGCAGCATTTTTTAAGCACTAATTGACATAGCCAAATACTTACAAGGTTGCAATCATGACAGCTTTGGCTAAAGAAAAAGCAGGATTTCTGTCACTTTGATTAAAAAGTATCTTGACTTCCAAAAGGCCTAAATATCAGTAATGAGTGTAAACTAAATAAAATGTATTGGACAGGATTTAAGTGCTTGATTATGTGAAATTATTTAGACTTCTTTTTATTTTCTTATTTCTTTCTCATCATTACTTTGTTTTCATGTGTATCACTTGCAGATTATTCATTACAAATGCAGCAGAATATATGCTTCTGCCATTGAGGTATTAGAAAATCTCTCCCAGCCTCCTGACAGGCTAAAAGAACCTGCCTGAGAGCAAGGAGCAGTGTTTCTAAAGGTAGATAACCTGAGTTGTAAATGCATAAAAGCCCAAGGTTGGTCACTGAGGAACAGTCTGCTATTGTCACTATCAAACATAGCTACAAAAAAAATTTTACAAGGAATCACTTGTTGGTTTCCTCTTTTTTTTGCTGTCAATGCTTAACTTTGCCAGATACTCCCTGGAAATTATCTTGAAGATAGCTGGTCCTTTCTCAGCTAGGTAATTTCAGATTTTGGTGTTGCATGGAGAGGGTGTGTGTCAGAGAAATCATTGAGGGTGAGGATGGGTTAAGGTAAATGTTGAATGCAGAGGAGCCCGATACAAAAGGTTTGTAGAAGCTGTACAAGTGGTTGAGTGAGATGTTTCCGTACATACTTTTTAGTAAGTAACAGGAAAACAATGGTAATTTTAAACCCCACTATTTTAATGTGTATCAGAGGAAAATAAATTGTTTGCCAAACATAATCTTTTCTCAGTGGTATTGGTTTCCTCAAATTGCTGATTGATTTGCTGTTTTCAATTTAGAATTTGCTTTCCAGAGGAGTAAAAATTAAGAAAGAAATAGAAGTGAGCCAAGCTTCACCTCTCCCTGTGATTTCTCTGGCCTTGAGTTCCTGCTGTTGTCTGTGAAGCAGGATAGACATAAAGATAAATGTGGGAGTGAGGAACAGTATATTAAACTCTGCTCTCTGTCTCCTTGTACTGCTAAGTGCTGCACCTGCTAAGAGTGGACACAGGCTGATGCGCTCTGGGTGTACTGGGAAGCTCTGATCAACCAGAGCTGGCACTTCAAACTAACATCAACACATTGCCACTGCCCTGCCTGCCGTCCTGAAAGTCCTCTTGAAAAAATGCCCAGACCTTTAAGAGGAGCACGAGGTTCTTGTGACGTGATGGCATGAAACAGAGGCAGCCTGTGCTGCTTTAGGCAGAGCATTGCTCCATCAGTGCTGCAGGAGGAGTGCCAGGAGTCACGTTATATCAGTGATGATGAACAAGGTGCAGATGTCTTCTGCATAAATGGAATTATAGTGACTCACTACCTTGTGAGTGGGCAAAATGCAGGCTTTTTGCCAGTGCTTACAAGGTACCATAAAGGAGACCAGGAAAAGAATTCCTCACACTTTCCTCCAGTTTCGCACTCTATAAGCAACTTGGACAAAGATTTGTAATCAAGCATTACTTTGAGAAGTAGTATGCGGAAAAGAATAAACTTGTGGGTACCCAAGTTATTTTGTTGGGTTTTCTGTCAGAATGTAAAGCATTACTAAATGTCAAAATGCTGGTTAACTGATGTAACACTGTTCTTGGATGAAATGGGCGCTTCTAAGCAAGCAAAATGCACGTTTCACTTTATTTTGGAGGAACTGATTATTCTGAATTCTCACAGAACTCATTTTGCCTCTTCTGTTTTTGGTTGTTCTCTGCTCCTGTCAAGCTGAGACGTATGTAGTTGTTACCCACTACAATTTAGCATCACCAAACTGGTTCACTTTGGAAAACAAAGCTTCTGGAAATATTGCAGAGAAATATATTCTGTCTGTACAGTGATGTTTGTGTGTAAAGTGATATGCACCCACTGTATAAATAATGAATAATAACTAGTAATAAATTCTTCATATCATAGCATTACTTCTTACTGTTTATGATCCCAGGTCTTTTATGGTAATCCTGAAACAAAGCACTGAGAAGTGTGTGAATAATATTTACTCCTGCTAAGTTGTTGCACAAACATGTCAATAAAGGGAAGCTTTTTTGGCTGTGTAATTTGAATGCTTAAGATTATGTATTGTTTATATTATAATATTATATATAATTAAAGTTATCCTTTTATCCTAAGGGAACACAAAGTGTTATTCAAAGTCCATGCATTCAAAATCACTGAAGTAATGCATCAAGGTACATTTGTCAGTTAGCGAGTGGAACACTCCCAAAGACTAATGGTGGGTATAATCTGGCTACATGTTCCTCTGCAAATCCATATCCTTTTATGGAAGTGCCAGTCTCTGTAAGAGGAACTGTATTGTACACACAACACCTTGCAGAAGGGTCCAGTAGTTCATCATTGACAGTCTCCTGGTGGCACAAGAATTGCTCAGAGTACAAGAGCCAAGCAGACATGGCTGAAGGCCATCCTCGAAATCCTGCACAAAGGAGTTTTATGGAAACAGGGAGAATCACAGAATCACAGAATGTCTGAGTTTGAAAGGGACCTCTGGACATCATCTGGTCCAATGTCCTTGCTCCAGCAGGTCCACCTAGAGCCAGTTGCCCAGGACCACGTCCCAGCAACTTTGGATATTTCCAAGGATGAAGACTCCACAACCTTTCTGGGCAGCCAATGTCAGTGCTCAGTTACCCTCACAGTAAAATAGTGTTTACTGATGTTCACAGAATCATAGAAACGTTTAGGTTGGAAAAGACCTTTAAGATCATTGAGTCCAACTATTAATCTAATACTGCCAAGACCACCACTAAACCATGTCTCTAAAAACCACATCTACAGGTCTTTTACATACCTCCAGGAACGGTGATTCAGCCACTTCCCTGGGCAGCCTGTTCCAATGCTTGAGAATCCTTTTGATGGAGAAATTTTTCCTAATATCCAGTCTAAACCTCCCCTGGCACAACTTGAACATATTTTGATTGTCTTTTATGGCAGTAACCAGATTAAGGTCTAGTTGGACTTTGGCCCTTGTAATTTGCTTCCTGCATAACCTCATGACATCCTCGTAGTCCTCCTGCATTGCCTGACCCTTCTTCCAAAGGTCATAAACTCTCCTTTTTTTCCTGAGTTCCAGTCAAAACTCTCTGTTCAGCCAGGCCAGTCTTCTTCCCTGCAGGGTTGAAGTTTCCAATGAGAGCAAGGGTTAGCATTTGTAAAATTTGTCTTAGCTGCTTACAGGGTATTTTGTCTGCCTCTTCATCTTGGTTGGTTGATCTATAAAAGACTCCTACATGTTGACTGCCTTGTGGGTCTTCCCCCTGATTCTTACCCATAAACACTAAGCCCTTATTGTCACTGTCATTAAGCTCTAGACAGTCAAAACTGTCCCTAACAGTCCCCCCTGCAGGGATACCCCACTGCCTCTCCTTCCTTGCCTGAAGAGTTCATAGCCATCCATTGCAGCACTCCAGTGGTGAGTCATCCTACCACGTTTCTGTGATGTCAACTTTATCATAGATTTCCTGCTGCAAATCTTTCTTGAAGGTATTTCCAGGTACACAAAGGACCAGGAGATGACTAGAGCAGCCAAAGATACACTGTACCTGACCAACCTGATGATCTTCTATAAGGAGATGACTGGGTTGGCTGACAAGGGGAGACCTGGGACTTTTATTTAGTTAACTTTGGCAAGGTTTTGACAGTCTCCCATGTTACCCTTTCAACTAATGTAGAGGTGTATGTAGTACCAGGCTTGGGGAGAACAGATGGCAATAGTTCAAATTCCCACTGGCCGTGCAATGAGTGATCAATATTGGGGCTGATAACATTGAATATCTTTATTAATAAGATAGGCATTGCAATAAATACTCAACAAATTGAGAGGAGCAATAAATATATTGAATATATAATAAATATATTGAAGTGTCTTATGAGAAGCAGCAAATAGTATAACTTGTAGCAAGAGAAATAATTATTACATATAAGGAAAAAGGAAAAAAAAAAATCTCAATTCAGGGTCCAGAGCTGTAGCAAAGGCCCAGAACAACTGCAGAATCTGTCAGAAACGCTGCAGGCTCAGCTGAACATAACCTGGAGCAATCTACCATCAAACTTTGCCTTGTTCTGAGCAGGAGTGGACGAAGTGATCTGCACAGGTCTCTTCCAACCGAAAGCATTCCCTGATAACTATCCTGACATCATGCTAGAATTGAATCACCACTGAAATATACTTCACAGGTCAAAGGTATGGCCAGTTTGCTTTAAAACAATACCCAGAATCTTCATCTGCCAGTAAGTACTAAAACTTTGATTTATTTTAGGTCTTCCGAACCCAGCTCCTATTGTGGCATAGTTATCACAGTTTTGGTTTTGAGCAGCTTGTTTCCTTCAGAATTTCTGCCTCATGCTCAGATGGAATAAGGCTGAATAATTTATTTTCCTTTTCCTCAAAAGCTGAGCAATACTTACACCCCACATGGATTTGAGACATTATTATCTTTCTAAGTTTCCATTAATTATCTTTATTGTCCCTGCTTTTAAAGGTCTAACATTTATCTTTGCAAGATTCTCCAAGCTGGATTATAGAGGAAAATTTTAGTGTATTAATTCCATTCTTGCTCATGCAGTTTTAAATACAATTTTATAAACATTTTTCTACTACTTGCAGTAATTCTTCTCATTGTTTTCCTTTGACTAAAGTGTCTGATAGAATCATAGAGTCATAGAATAGTTAGGGATGGAAAGGACTTTAAGTTCCAATTCCCCTTCCATGGGCAGGGACACCTCACACTAAACCACGCCGCCCAAGGCTCTCGCCAGCCTGGCCTTGAACACCGCTACGGATGGAGCATTCACAGCTTCCCTGGGCAACCCATTCCAGTGCCTCACCATGCTTACAGAAAAGAACTTCCGCCTTGTATCCAATCTAAACTTCCCCTGTTTAAGTTTGAATCCATTACCCCTTGTCCTTTTAGTACAGTCCCTCATGTTGAGTCCCTCTCCAGCACCCCTATAGTCCCCCATCAGACACTGGAAGGCTGCTATGAAGTGTCCACACAGCCTTCTCTTCTCCAGGCTGAACAGCCCCAACTCTCTCATCCTATCTACATGCGGGAGGTGCTCCAGTCCCCTGATCATCCTCGTGGCCCTCCTCTGCACTTGTTCCAACAGTTTCATGTCCTTTTTATGTTGAGGATACCAGAACTGTACTCAATACTCCAAGTGAGGTCTCACGAGAGCAGAATAGAGGGGCAGGATCACCTCCTAAATGTGTGGAATTGATGGCTTTTAAGGTCATCACGCAGATGTGTAATTATTTCAGATGTGGTGCTTTGATTAAGACTTACACATGTATATAGTTTTTGAAGATATGAATCACAAATAATTTGCCACATACAGAGCTGTCATTCATCTTGTTTTCTCAGCCTGCTTAGAAGTATGAGCTGCTTTACAGTAGCATTTAGCTCTGAGGTAGTGCAGAATAATGCTGTTTCAGGTTTTTTTTTAGATGTCATATAACTTAAGGATTGGACAGCCATTTCAAGTCTTTCTGTAGATCCGTTTTCATGTAACATAGATAATTCCTAAGTTTTCCTGTAAGTTACCATTGTTTCCACCACTGGTTGCTTTGTGAAGGGAGAGAGCAGCAGAAAGTTCAGTGTTAGTGCTCTGTAAAGACTGGAGCATGCTCTTTGATGCAATGAACTGAGTGGAGTGGCCCTTTTACTATAACCAGAGTAGAGCGTGACACCTCTTTGCTCCTCAGGTCATGCTGGGTGGAGGGTTTGCTCAGCCTGGTGAAGAGAGCCTTCCGCTTTCCAGTGTGTGCTTATAGAGAAGACATTGCCAGAGCCTTCTCAGGTGTTCAGAGCTATTGTTGCATACCCTGAAGTTATCCAAAACTTAAGTGGACAAAGCCCCAACTGATCCCACGTAGAATTAGCCTGCTCAATGCAGAGGATGTATCTGGTGGCTTTCAAAAGCCCTTTCCAACGAATCGAGTCTGGTTATTTTCTGCTAGCAAAAGCCTGAAAGCAGCTGTGGAGAGGAGTCTTTGAGAAGTCAGTCTAGACTTAAAAGGCTTCCATCAGAGAACAGAGAGGTGGCACCTGCCATGCATAGGTAGTTATGGAAGTTATGCTGACCTTGGCAATAAGTCTGTAAAGCCAGTCTTGCTTACTTAGCCTTGTGACCTGTTGGCAAGAAAGCAGATTTGCTTTGCAGCAGAGACCTTCTGGGTCATTCTTTTGATATGGTACAAAGAAGGTGGTTCAAAACCAGAGAAAAACTAAGCAATTACAGTGGTTGTTGGGCAGCATGCCTTTTTGCATCAACTCTTTGAACTAAGAGATTAAACAAAACTTAAGCAAAGCTGCAAAGTCTGTGGACCAGTCCAAGCTTTCATCCATATATCTTTCTACCTTTCTACTTCACTCTTGTCATCTTTGTCCTTCTCCCCATTTTCCATCAGACACTTGATTTAAATTCTTCTGATGCATCCTACAGCATATTTGTCTGTCCTGGAAGCTCCATAGCTTGCTGGCCAACTACCACTGAATCATGGGTAAGAAATGAAACGTACTCAGCACTAACCACAACTATTTTGACCTTCTGTTGTTTTGGAAAGTAGAACGTGTCTGTGAAAGAAGGTGATCTGGAAAACAAAACAATAAAAAAACCAGAAGAACAAGGGAAGGCATCATGAAAATGCATAGACATTTTAAATTTGGTCAGATATTTTTGCTCAGATACTCTTGCTTCTCTTTTTTTTTTTTCCTGTCTGTGTTCCAGCCAGCTCTGCTCACAGTACAACTGCATTTGGCTAGGTCTGCTAGTAGATTAAGCAGTGCCAGGGCACAAGCCCAAGAGCTGGAACTTGACCATCTATACCATTAAATTGTTAGCATAGGCTCTGCCTTGTGTTCGCCCTGGACCAGCTAGCGCTGTAATAAACAATTCCCAGGCATGGCTTGGGGATTAGCATGGGCCAGCAGCCATTCCCAGTCGGCATTTTGGATATAGCCACCTTGTTTTGGAGGCTAAAAGTATATAATCCTGTAAGTGTGACCCGGCCATATCATTTGGCCTCGGAGCCACAAAACAGGTCCTAGCCCTGCTTAGTTTTTTACTTCCTGGAATGGCTTTGTGTTTGAGGCAAGAGTAATTGGTTGTATTTGACTTTACAATTCCTTACTTGACCAGGTTGTATCTGCACAATAAGTAGCATGAGCACATCTCCACTTTATCTGTTGTTTCAGATGGTGTATCTGTATACTGAGATGGTGTGGTTGGTCCCTTTTGTGAATTGTCATAGCAACTAAACTAGTTTGTGAACCTACGTTCCCATTACAAATAGAAATCTGTAGTCTGAGAGAGTCCAGAAGTGTATCTTCTAGGGAATTGTTTCATTTTTCAGATGCCTTTGTCATAGTTTTGCATAAGGGCCACCAATTGCTGGCAAATTCAGTTCCTATATCAGAATGAAGAATATGTTCTGCAGGTGTTCCTGGTGCCAGGGAATGATTTTTATCTTTTCTGTTGCATCTGGAAATAAAAGGGTGTGTTAGATACTGAATGGATCTTGGCATACAGGTGGTATGAAAGATCATGTTAGCCATTAAGTGCTGAAGCAGAACCATCTCTCACTACCTGCATGATTGGTTTTTCACTTAGCAGAGTATCTGTTCTTGTCCTTTCTCACCACAGCATTGAATAGAAAATAATACAGCTTTCTGCCAATGAAGGCCCAATAAACCTGTGATAGTTGCCAAGACTGGGGAAATTCCAAGGTTATGGTTATATCCTTTTGTTCTGCCCCATTTTCATCTGCACACTTCCATTTCCAGCTGCCTGAGGTACAATTATGTGTGCATTTTGATTTTTTGGAGATAAATTATAAATTCCCTTTATTTACAGAGTTTTCCTGATTCCATGAGGAGAGCTCCAAACTGCCTTGTTGGTGCATCCTTCTAGTGCTGAAAGAAGAGAGATACTTTCAGCATTTTACTCATCATATGAACTAAAATTAGTGTTCCCACAAGTGTCTCTCCCAGACTGTGCATACCACAGCCTATGCAAACAGAATTAAAGTAGCACAGTTAATGCATGTGTCTCCATGCGGGGTGGATTTGGCCTTGATTTTCAGTCAGTGCTAACAAATCTAGAGACTTCTCAGTGCCAGCTATTTTATCTTAAGTATTTATCACAGGATATGTGTACTGGTCCGTTTATGATGGCACCTGGGCAGAAATCCATGAGCATGTGTTACTTTTGGGATCCTTCTCTGAAGAGGCTACAGAAACAAAGCTTGGTGAATCTCACCTGTGGTATTGCATCTTGAAGAGCTCTGATGACTCACTTTCTTCATCGTGCCAACCATAAAATCTGCCATATCTGCCATAGCTTTGCAGAGGAACATTTTATAAGTCTGATGAACACCTTAAGGGTTAATAGTGAGGTGTTATGCCAGTTAGGTTCAGTCAAATGTAATGCTGTTAGCACCAGGTAGTTGTTCAGTGCTGCTGGAAATGAGCTTCTGTTTCTCAGCCCTTTTCCCTTTGTGTTTCTGCTTCATTGTGTTTAGTGCCCTAGCTGTTTGCTTTTCCTTTGGAGGTGAGCGTTCCTGAACAGAATAAAAGTACATAGATGGAGCAGTGTGCAAATGTGCATATTGCCACTGAAACCCTTTTACAAGAGCTAGACTGCTTGGAGAAGGAAAGAAAGAAGGAAAGAAAGAAATGCAGTTGCAGGAAGTGAATCTAAATAAGCTCCCACTCCACCTTTTTCAATTTACTGGAGGAAATATCTTTCTTCATATCATTTGACTTTCTGATTGTTAAATCAAATTGAGCCAGTTGGAATGAGCCTTGGTGATCAGAACACAAGTCCTGAAAACCTCTGTTTAGCTGCTCTCTGGTCTCTGTGCACTTGGTTTGCTTAAATGTGCTGTAATAACCTTTTAAGAGTCGTGTACCCATTCTTCACTGAGGACCCTGCTGTGCATTGTGATTATGTTATCTGTTGCCTCCCTGAATGTTTAACATGATCAAAGTGGTGTGTTGTGGGGCTTTATTTGGCAGGGATTTTTTCTTTTTGTCTAGATCTGTTCTCCCCGCTCCCCTCCCAAGCTTTGACTTTTAAAATACAAACTTTCATTGGGTGATACCTATTACTGTCCGTGTGTCATTCTTCCTCTTCGTCTTTACACAGCCCCCCCTGTCCCTCACCCTTTCTTCTTTAAAGTATCTGTTTAGTATAGTGTTGAACAAGCATGCTAAGTAGCTCTGATAATTAGGTAATTTGAATTCAGGGATGGTTGTTAGATGTTAAGGCATAGGATGGAGGCTGGTTGTGGTGAAGGCAATGTATTCTGTATTGGGCAGGAGGGAGCTGAAATGCCCTTTGTATCAGCACTGCTCACCAACAAGCCAAGGGTTTAGTGCTGAACAGAAATGCGATTGCATGGCCTTGTTTGCCCTCTTTCTCTGGGAAAGCAGCAGATGCTGACAGTGAATATAGTGAAGTGCAAACAGGTAAAATAATGAACTGAAGTGATAGCTTAATGGAATTATTAATGGGATTTGTGTTCAAATAGTGAACAAGGATTGATTTTTATTAACGTAGGTTTTACACATGTAAACTTATGCGAAAGATTATAGCACAATTTTCCTTCTCTGTTTGTAGATATGTTGTATGCGCAGGGTTCTCTAAACTTCTTTAAATATTGCCCTTTCTCCCACTTAGCTCACAGTGCTTCTCAGTGTATAGCACTCCATGTAAATCTGTGTAATATACCCAGAGATTTAACTGAGCAGCAAGGAAACCTTGAAATTAGAACTGAAGTAGTAGGTGTTCAGTGGGAGTTTGGTGTTTGCTTCTTCATCCTCACCAGAATAAAAGGTGGGAACATGATAGCTCAAAATGCTGAAGCACGGCTCTCGGTGAGCTGCGAGGCCTCTGCTAGAAGTGGCTGTATACCTAGAACGTGTTGGTGGAGATGTCATAATTATGAGCTGACATTTAAAGAAATGTCAGAAGCATTCAAACAACCCCCTGCTCAGCTTCCACCCATGTATCTTTCTGTGTCCCCAGTCCTGCCATCTGTTATCCGCAGGACTCTGGTTTTGATTACCTTTCTGCTTGCTTTTCTGACAAGTGTTTATGACTCGCATGTGCTTCCAGAGATTGTTTGCAAGCTCCTTGCCCTCTTTGTATGTGGATTTCTTCTAAGGAACTATTTACCACCATGATTCTGGCAAAATCTGATCCTCTGTGGAGGGGCTGCAAGTGTTTGTGAATGTATCTGTATTTAGGAGCTGACTTTGCCAAATACTTCTTTGGAGTGTATGTACAGAAACATATGTGGTATTACTCAACTTTGTTACCTGCCATCCACTTGCTGATTGTGTTACTTTCTTCACACATCGTTTTCTTGGCATTTTTGGATGTCAGCTCGGCAGGGCATGGACCATACCAGTCTTGGCATTTAGGAAGTTCTTTGCTCCATTATTTAACAGATAACATGTCTCTAGAAAATAAAAGAAATGCTATATTGCCTTTCTGCCCTGGTGCAGCAAGGTCTGTGCGAAGTTCATTAGTTTCTTCCAAAGCAGCTGTCATACTTAACTGGTATAAGTGATAATGTTAAAGCATGTTTTTATGCAGCTAATTCCAGTTCAGTCCATAAAAGATAACAACAGTCCTAGTGGGCAAGACGATGCACTCATGCAGCTCTATGTTTTACTTCCAGTGGAAGATTCATGTTGCAGGTACAGTGTATGTGTACTTCCCCAGTGTGTACTTCCTTCAGCGTGCAGCTTTAGGATTTCCTTAACCACATGTCTTTGTCTTTCAACCATATGGTAAAATATGAAGTATTTGCTTGGCTTCAAGCATACAAGTAACCCCGCTGACCTTAGTATGGCTATGCTTATGCCTACTCTTTAGAATGCTTTTAATTGTTTAAATGGATTAAGACTTTCCTATAAAAAGATATCCATAGCAGGTAGCTGCTGATGAGTGAAACTAAAGGAGCTCAACTCTGCTTGATCCTTAAGAGTGGTTTTCATTTGGGAGAATGCGTTCAGTAGGCACACATTGGTGGAGGCATACACAAGAGGGGAAGGACTCAGCTCATGTCCATTTATCTTGCATCACCTGCCCCAAATGACCAAGTAGTTTCCAGCTGGGCAGAGGAGGGAAAGCCCACTGAACAAGCCCTGGTTTGCTGCTTAGAAGCTCTAGTAAGACACCTAATACTGACATCTTATCAGCCCTAAATGTGCATGTAAATTATGGCTGGCAGTTGTGTAGTCGGATGCAAGATCAAGGTCAGATGCATAGTGTTGTAGCAAGACTAATCTCTCTGATGGCTGTTAGTGCCTTCTCTGTCTGAAAAAAAATTGCTGACCATGTGATATTTTTTATTGTAGAATCATGTTAGTCCTGGGGTAGAAAGTATTAGGTAAAATATATTGTACTCATAATTCATATTAATGGAAATTCAATAATGGCAACCTGTCATCCATAGAAATTAGAAATGAGTCCAAATGTTGTACAATAAAAACATTAAAAAGACATTATGAATTACAATCCATTGCACCATGTTTTCCTCATTATAAATAATGGAGGGAAAAACTAGTCCTTGGAAGTTTTTGGACTGTCCATTTTGAGAGAAGCCAGCAATTACTTTCTAGAGCTGACTGTGCACCATTGATCTGACTTATGGATTTCATAAATGCAGTGGTCTGCTAATTTAATAAACTTGCTCAATCTGTTTTTAAACAGGGTACAGAACTTTGAAAAATTGTTTCCTTTCAAACTAAAATTAACTCTTATGGCTTTTAAACATTAGGTTGTGATATTTGCTTCCAGTTTTTCATTAAAATACCTTCTGGTTTCACATTTTTCCTGGGATGGGCTAGATGCTTGGGGCTCATGTTTTATTAGATTAAAAACTCATATTTCACTTATGCTAATTTGGCATCAAGCTATAAGTTGGAGTGCTTAGGCAAACCTTTTTTTGGTTCTGTATTGTCAATAAAGTTTACAGCTGCTTACAAACTTTACCCCTGCCAAAAGCTTAGATGTAATTGTTCAGTAAGCTAGGACTTGTCATATACTGGACTGAATATTGATACACTGGATGCGCTGTCTTGTCTGACTAGTTAGCATGTGAGGCTGCACATTTTGGGGGAAAAACTCATAGCGTTTTCAATAAATTTACAGCAAGCTGTGTAAAGGGAGAATGCCTTTTCAAATTAATGTGTACTCTCAAGCGTGAGGTGTGATTATTTCTGTCTCTAGACTATTTTAGCGGTTGTAACCACAGTAAATCATAAAACAGTTCAAGCTGCTCTTGAAATCTGGCTGCTTTTGCTAATCTAAAACCTACCTGTTGGAATTTAGCTGTAAAGAGGGATAACAGTGTGATGGCAAATTCTACCAACTGAGTGTCAGGATTTGGTAATATAACATCCATTAATATCCAGTGAATCTTCTCATCTGAATTCTTTTCATCTGGAGATATACCTAACGTGTCGGAGTATATAATGTAACCAGGAACCTGAGTCTTCCATGTCAAACAAATTCTGAACTTCATGCAGTATAGATCTATCCTAACTTCCCTACACCACTCTATGGCGAATGTATTATATTGTGAATTAGCATTGACAGGGTAACTGAAGGATCTTTGGTCAGATGCCAGGTTTAATTCATTTGTTATCAAGACTGAGAAACAAATTTGACAGTGACAGTAATAATTATCTTCTTCTGTAAAGAAATGCAATACAAGCTTATACATTTTTGTTAAAGGGGAGATAGTAAGGCAATTATACCTATCATGCATTTTTGACCTGTGTTTTTATCTGTCTTGACAAGCTTAGAAAGTATGATGGTACATCCTGGCCAAGGAATACCTAAATTCAAATAAGATAACTTTCAACTTCTACCATATTTGTACTGCAGACTGATAAATTGCTTTTTCAGAAATCAGCTCTGTTGCTTTTTTTAATAAAGTTAATGGACTAGGACAGACAATAGTGGGTTGCTCTCTGCTTAGTGTATTCTGGTTACAAAATGAAATTCCTCAATCTTATTTAATATTACAGGTTTGGGGTTTCAGAGGAAGGAAATGAAAAATCAATAGCATTTGCAACACAACAGAATATTGAAGCAGCAGGAGGCAGGGAAACTAGCTAGTCAGTGGTCTTGAGGACTCCCATTAATGCTTTTTCCTTTTCCTTCCATCTCTTACAGATACGGGACTAATATTATTTACTTTTTTTTCCTGTCTCTGTTGGATTCCTTGAACAGCTCTTACGAGCTATTTGAGCATGGACCTTTTATATTCCTGCCTAGGCACAGATCCAGTTTTTGCTGATATTCAGACCATTTGGGGTGTTTCCATTCTGAAAGGTCTTTTGGCACAGCCTGAGAAGTAAGTTAGTACAAGCATTAGTGTTTTTAAAAAAATGACTTGCGGAAGAAGCAAACTTCTGCTGGATGCGGGGCAAGACTATGGACACATTATTTTAGGTATTAAGCTATCTGCATATTTAGGTACTGTTACAGACTTCGGAATCTAGTTTTGGAAAAGTCTCATATGAAAACTAAATGGAGATGCTCCAAGAAAAGTGTTGTTAAGTTTGCAGCAAGTCTTTGACTTGTCCTTATGTGGGGAAAAAGTATGATGTCAGGCCAGGTTCAAAGAAGCAGTGCTCTGTGCTGTTCACTGCTACCGCGGTTGAGCTTGTCAGCTCTTGACCACACTGAGAAGTTGACAGTATCATCAAGACCAAGCCCTGAAGGCCTGGCCAAGAGGCTGGTTCAGTCATCTGAAAGACTAAGCTCATGGACTGTGTCTCGTGGTAGGAATGACAGAACAGACTTGGCAACATTTCCCTTGCAGAAGTGATCTTCCTGAAGACAGCAATCTTTCTGCTGCTTATTGGGCCATTCTGCCCATCTGTGTCCTCTCTCTTGATCCTGACAAAACATTCCTTACCTCTGTTGAATTTTCTACTGACTCATCAAGTCTTTCAACTGTATCTGCCCTCTTCCTAATGAAAAAAAGGAAAATAGAAAAAGCTGTTTCCTTTTAATGAAATTTCTTGTATGAAGCCAGAAAATCTCAAATTGTATTTTTGATCTCTTTTGTTTTATTTTATTACTTAAGGACTGAAAATGAAATAGATGAGATATAGATGAACTGATTTATCTTTCCTTTCTTTCCTGTTCTTGGAAGACTTTAGGTTTTGTGACTACTATGTGGGTTTGTCATATATATTGCTTTTTTTTTTTTCCTTCTCATACGTTTTCATGCCTTTCCATTTATCTTTGCCTCCAACAGTGTTGACTACCTAGAAGCTTTCTGTTGCACTCCTGGGAACAGGCTAAGTCTAGCAGACGAGGCGGAAGGAAAAGTTTAGGGAAGCCTGGAGCCTAATACTATTTCACTTGACAGCTTCTGATGAATCACTGAAGCTTTGTTGGACCTGGCATCTCTCTATCTAGATGTTGGGCATCTATTTAAAGTTAGCTACTAGCCTCCCTTTACACTCGATAGAGAGGAGCAGCACCCTCCAAAAGATATTTTTTCCCATGCATAAGTAGGCAGGTTGAAGCTCCCCTTTGGTGTGCTTTGCTGTTCCCATTGGCTACAAGAGGGACCCTATGGATCTGTTCTGGATATCTGATATTGAAACAAAGCCCATCCTCACATTCTTTAGCATTATATCTGTGTCAGCAAAAGCTGCATAAGTACTTAAAGATCTAAATGTGAAAAGAATGCATGTTCTGTAAATGGTTATTGATATTGTAAGTATTATTACTCTCCACCTGCTGAGGGAAAAAAGTCATGTCTTGCTTATACCGAGCCATTCGAGTGGCAGGAACTTTGCCCAGTGTTTCACAGCATGCATTTGTTTCCCATTTTTATTTTGTTTTTCCTTTTGCTGTTCTTCACTAATGCAAATTTTTCTCATTTGTGGCACCAGTAGGAAGCACTTGGCCCATTACACATAGCTTAGTCATAAACAAGGTATTTGCTCTTTTCTCATGACCAGAAAAGTGTCAAAAAAAATCATTCTGGATTGTCAGTGACATTATCACACTGGACTTTGCTGTTGCTGAGAATTATTTTCTCTGCAGAGACAGCACTCAACCTCGGGATTTTGAGGAAGATCCACACAAATAAAGCATTTTACCATCTCTAGTCAAATTGCTTGTTTTCAGTTATGTGGGAAGACTATAAGGGAATATAATGGAGTATTTGGAGAGGCCATGGGGAGCTGGAGAATGAATACAAAGAACAAAGAAGTTTTGAGGATGTCAAGAAGATGGGGCACTGTTTTCAAACCAAGAAAGGACAAAAACAAGCAAGACTCTTGGGTTGGCTGTGAAGCACTAAGTGGGGGAGCTCAGCTGCAGCAAGCCTCAGCTTGTCTTCCCTTCCAGAGCATGTGTACTCTGATGGCCCACCATGCTGAATAACAGTTGCAGAAGTGCTCTCCCTATTGTAGATGTCTAATCTCTATGATTATAAAGGCAAGTAGACGTTTTCCATCTTTTGTTACCTGTTAGTGGGGGACCCTGAATGGTGCTGTAATGGAGTGGTGAAGAACCTAGATGGAGATCTGAGAGGCTTAGGTTTAGCTTTTCCTTTGTTCCTCATAGACGCCTTGGTCTTGGAATAATCATCCAGGTGTTGGGATGTCAATTGCCTCCTGTTTTCAGTAGCACTGGGTTTGAACTTCAGGTGTATGTTTCAATAACTGTAAGAAAGGCGAAAGCACCCACGTCAAGGAGGTATTTTTTAGGATAAACACATTGAAGATTATGAGGTACTCCAAGGTTACATCCATATTTGTACCCTGAACGGCCAGGGCATGAACTCAGTGTTTTCAGATTCCTAGAATAATACAAGAGCAAGTTGTACTAAGCAGCTTGGAGGTGAATTGATTTAAATTCTACCAAATGTTATCACCTTATAGTATATCACCACTGTTAGAAGAACTTATAGCAGGTTGAGGGGAGTTGGGGAAAATGAAGACAGGTGATCTGAAATACGTCATATTCCAGGAAAAGACAAAATTGGAACAGCAACAAACCAACTGTGACATGCTTATAGGATGATTCTGTTTGCAAGAACATGATTTTAGGCTTTAGAGACTTCAGAAAGAGCTTCTAAAAGTAAACTCTAGGTGATAAAATGGCACTGTTTTGAAGATAACTGCCTTTGCTACAGATGCATTTACAGCAAGTACTGCAGGATGAGGGTGCACAGCTGCAGCCTGGTGGCCTATGCTGTTGGTTTGGTTTATGTATTGAAATCCATCACTCTGCATAAAGCTTATCAGCTCAACTGCTGCAGTTGAAGCTTAGATGCACCTTCTGTTCTACTGTCCCATGAGTTGGTCTTCTCGAGCCAGAAGCGTCTTAGGCCTCACGGCTTAAACCAGCACGACTGACCTCTTAAAGCCCTCAGGAAAGGCATCAGAGCTTCCCAGATAATGACCTCAAAATTAGCTGTCACGCTAATAGTGTAATTAAGAGAGACAGCAAAGACCTTGGTTGTCTTAAAAAAAAAAACAGAGGAAGTATTTTGATTAAACTCTCTTCTGTTAGTAAGCTTGGTGCTTAAATACTCTACCTAGTTCTAATGGCCTTGGTTGAAGAAGATGGAAAAATAATAAAGCAAGTCTGAGTTGAGGACAATAAAAATTATCCAGGCCTAGAGAATAAGTCATTAAACATGTTTCAATCTACTCAGTTTGCTGAAGGAAGGTTGGAAGATGATTGCTTAAGTGCTGACAAATGGAAAAATAGCTGAAGTGGAGAACATTTAAATCTTGCGAACGATACTGAGTGATGGGAAGGAGCAGTTAGATGGGATCAGGAAATCATGCCA
Source organism: Forpus xanthops (assembly GCA_032466535.1). Classification (NCBI taxonomy): domain Eukaryota; kingdom Metazoa; phylum Chordata; class Aves; order Psittaciformes; family Psittacidae; genus Forpus; species Forpus xanthops. The sequence goes on along the minus strand of JASSUY010018804.1, from coordinate 5,605 downwards.
TCCCAAATGATCCTGTGAGTTCTTCCAGCCTTAGGTAGTGCATCTAGAAGTACTGGAACACTTAATAAAAACTGCACTTTCAAATGACTAAAGTGCTGCAATCTTCCCCTTAGGTACTGTGGTGTCTTTCAGTATCCTCTTGAAAGGTTTGAGTAGGTCTTCAATCCAAAGATCTACATTGTAATTACCGTAAAATATTTGGCTGATTTATTCGGAGTACATTCTCTTAGTTGTAGAAATCAGAGGAAAACAGGTTATATATATATAGTTATGTTTTTTTCTTTTTCCATGAAGACTACTGATTTTAAACCTCTTACTATTCCTTTTAGAGATTTCACTGCATGCATTAGAGCATAGTTTATCTAATGCAAAATTATTGGATGATGTGACTTGGTAGTCTTTGTGGGGAAAATGAGAATGAAACTCCTGTAGCTGCAGCACTGTTTGGGATCTAAAGCTGTAGTTAAAGAAAGATGCTTGCTGTGTTAACCCTGCTTAGAACTTTATCATGTTTTTTATCAGGTTTATTGCAAATGTCAGGTCCTCAGCTGGACTGTGTGGCTAAATGTCCACATTTGTTTTCTTTTATTCTACCATTTTTATTTTTATAATACTATTTTCTGCCCAGTTTTTTTCCAGCCTTTGTAGCACTTAAATATTTTCTTTAATCATATTGCTCATTTTATCATAATAGCTATGGCGTGTTAGGATTACACTCAGTTGTTAACATAATGCAGCATTTAATCAGATTGCACTGAGTATTTAAAAATCATTCAACAATAGGGCACCAGGGAGACCATTCCTTGTGTCTAGCAATATGTAAACCCATGTAGAATCTCTCTGTAAGACTTGGACTCAGAAACAGGGGTGTGAAAACAAACTGCCTGACAGATGTTAGCCACTGTCGCATCACAGAAGACTGCAGCGAAAGGCAGTTATTGATGCTGCTGATGAATGGAGCGCAGGAGTCCATACAAGGTAGCGCAGCTTAGAGCTCACAATGCTTCATTCAGCTTTTGGATTTTGCCTTGTTGCCTCTCTATATTTGGCTTCCCATTTCTCATGTTCAGACTTATGAGAGCCTTCTGGGTAGGTGTATCATGATAGTGTTAGAAATATGGACTTCCAAGTCATGGCAAATCCCACTTAGTCTTGTAGCAATGAAATGTTTATATAGTTATAAAATACTCAAGCATCTGCCCTGACGTGGTATTTGCTGCTTATCTTTCTTATTACATTTTTCATCCTTTTGGCATTAGTGTTGCCAACTCCAGAGGGTCCAGTGTTGTAATTCAGTCCCCAAAATCATAAGATTTTTACAACATAATAAATTTGGGGTTGCTTTGGTTTCTTTTCTGACTTCTGAGGTTTTAGAGTATGGTCAGGTTGAATTTCACGTTATTCCTCAAAACAATCATGGTTAGAAAATGTTTATCTTTTTTTTTTTGCATAAAAGCAGAGGTGGCTTCTGTGAATTATTTGGAGGCACATCACTTTAGCTCAGCCATAAACCAGGGTGCTCCCAAGGGGAGAGAGAGGGAAGCAAAATTCAAACACCAAAATCCAGAGTTGTAAAGCTAAAGATCCTTGATGCCTAACCGTAGGGGTACCTAAAAGCTCCATAGGTGCCTGACTTTTTGACTGTTCAGAAGACCCCTGGCATCTTCAGTTGTGTATCTGTATGTGCCAGGACTGGCTCTGGCTTACAGTTAAACCTGTCTGGGACTTGGAAACCAATATTCCTTTACCAAAATCCATTGGGCAGTATTTCTCAAAGTATGCCTTACAAAAAAGAAAAAAAAAAAACAAAAAAGAGGATTTAAGGAAATATGAATACAAGACAGGAGGTCAACAGCAGCTTTCTTTTTTGTTAAACAGTGTAGCACCAGGAGATCTTAAAACTGTCAAAAGCTGTAGGGAATGAGGATTTTTGGATGGAGCATTCCAAGCAGCAGGTTCATCATCTCTGCTACAGGGTCAGGTGTGTGCTCTCTGGAGAAACTTTTTTCCTTCAAGATCTGGCAGTGGATGCTTTGCTCATGTTTAAGAGGGAAAGGAAAAAGTCAGGGTCCAAAGAAGAAGGAAGGGATATGTCCTGTATTCAGCAAAGGAATGAAAGCCCTGCAAGTGTGATCCTGCTGTTTAAAAGAACTGAAACAAAAAAAAAAGCAAAAAGGAAGAAGAATTTTTCATTAAAACAAGAGAAGGACAAAAAAGCAGTGTCCAAACACACAGTCCTGGGTTAGGGCTTCAGAGCTACAGGGCAATTTTTGGGTTCAGATTCTATGGATAGTGAAATGAAGGCAAGAGTGTTGGAGATTTATTTCACAGTCAGACTGATAGAACATGTAACCTTATAACGTTATGGTTAAGAAAGGTTCTTGCTATAGTTGCACATTCAATTTCAATAGGTTGGAGTGTTGTTTTTTTTTTTTGTAAACATGATTCTAACCTTACAAATAATAGAATGACTCTTTCAGTCTAGTAAGAATATGCTTGTGATGATTTCACTCTCAAGTCAGTCTGTTATTAAAAGTCAGCCCATATAAAGCTTGCAAATCCAGGATGCATGTGTCCTTTGGAGGTGAAAAATCCAATTACAGCAGCATGCATCAGGGAACCTTCAAGCCTGGGAGGTGGGTTTATCTCGATCTGAGTAACGAGGGTCTGTAAGAGAGCTGGCATCACAAGCTGCTGGCCTCTGGAGAGAAGCATTTCCCTGTAGATATAAGCCAGGCTGCTCTTGTAAGAGACAGAGGTTCTCAGTGCATCAGTCAAGCTCCAGGTTGTCAAATGTCTGATGCCGTATGAAAAAAAAAACTTTAATTTTATAAAATAACCACAGTATCAGACCATTACTCTATGAAATAAGCCTACTTCAGTTGCCTCCTCAGTTTGAGGACATTCAGACTTACACTTCTAAAGTCAACAGGACTGTTAACATGTCTGAATAATACTCAGTGTTCTACGAGCAGGGATACAAATCTGCCTCTCACCTCCTCATCCCACCATGGGGCTGCAGACCCAGGCAGCTCTGACTGAAGTGCAGGAGGATTTGAGACTTGCTTCCTCCCTCAGCTTTCCTCCTGGGTTGCAGATACTTACTGAGGTTCTTGCCTTCTGGGAATTTTCTGATGAATTTACTGTGAGACATAGGGTATATATGTATGGTACACAGTATATCAGATCCAAACACCTGACAGAGTTCTGGGATCTTCTTGGACCAGGAAACCATGAGGGGAGCAAAAATGGTCAAAAAATATCCTACCCCCGACCTAGAATATGAAGCTACAGAAATAGACTTCTGCAATTCCCAGGCCTGCTCATGTACAGCGAGATTTTTAAAGCCCTGTTTTCAAGTGTCAAAGTCTGCAGCAGTATCAATGATGCCTGAAGGGGTCTGGAAACAAACATCAGGATATTTTTTGAGGCAGGTCTGTGGCTCCCAGCACAGCCCTGTTGACAGCTCGGTGGGTGCACCACCACAGGGCAGCAGGTCATGATGCTGGGCCGCTGAGCATCGGATGCAGAGGGATTGAACAGACAGGGATTAATGGCGCTGTTGCGCTGAAGCCGTGGGTTAAGAATATTTTTGTCTTTAAATTTCTGCTTGTTTAGGAGAGCTGTGAGCTTCAGCTTTTTACCCCATTTTGAATGTTTCCATTTGAATCTGTCTTGGATTTATTTGGACCTAGAGGATATTTTTGAGGGTATTTTTTATTGGATGTTAAGAAGATCCATTTCTTGGTCTGTATTTCTGGTCACAGGAAGTAACTCTTCAAGTCTTTTTTTAAAGCCCTACAATGTCATGTTTTAAAAGTTGCCTTGCAGGTCCAGCTGAATTTTTTTAGTCCTCTATCGGACCATAGTCACCAATTCCACAATAGAATCATAGAATAGTTATGGTTGGAAAGGATCTCAAGATCATCTAGTTCCAACCCCCCTGCCTTGTGCAGGGACACCTCACACTAAACCATCTCACCCAAGGCTCTGGCCAACCTGGCCTTGAACACCACTAGGGATGGAGCATTCATAACTTCCTTGGCCAACCTATTCCAGTGCCTCACCACCCTTACGGTAAAGAACTTCTTTTTTATATCCAGTCTAAACTTCCCCTGTGTAAATTTTAACCCACTACTCTTTGTCCTGTCACTACAGTCCCTAACAAAGAGTCCCTCCCCCACATTCCTATAGCCCCCCTTCAGATACTGGAAGGCTGCTATGAAGTAATATGTATAGATTAATCAGTACCAGTTATTTACTTTTTGATTGTAAGAAATTAACTGGGCTGTAATTTCTCATTGACTTTCTACTTGCACTTTAAAAAACAGTGTAAAAGTGAAGTCCTGTCTGTTGGGTTTGTTACTGTGTCCTTAGAACACTTAATAATTCCATCTCTATCAATGGAAGCAGCTGACAGTCCTGTTGTAGAAGGAGATGAACATGCAGCTTGGCAAAGTAGACCATATACAGCAGACTGTCAGGCAACAGGAAAAAAATGAACTTGTAGCAGAATCACTTAATACAGACTCTTCAGTGTTCCTGTCTGGAGCACAGAGGGCAGCTAAAATGGTTTAGGGACATCGACAACATTCCATAAATGGAAAATTCTCCAAACAAGTGGTTACAGTCTCTGGCTCAACAAAAGTTTTTTTTTTTACAGCTGAAAGTAACTGAAATAAATATGTTGTATAGACAGGGTTGGGGGAGCTCAAAGGAAGCTGGGATTAGATGCAGAGAAATCTGTGTACTGTAGAAATCTACAATTCATTGCATCCCACTCTAGATGCCTGTTATCTCAAGGGACTGACATGGGCGCATGCTGAGAATGCTATTTATTTAGGTACCTTGATCAATTATTTCAATTATTCTGGATCCAGGTTTTAGTGTCTAACCTTTAGAACCTCCATCTTAATGCTACACTGAATGAAAACATTTAGCAGTTTGTACATCATCCTGGTAATACTATCTCATGCAATTTCCTATGTTTTTCATACGGAAAAAACAAAAGACTACATAAGAGGTTTGATACAGAGGTGAACAAAGCAGTAAGGAAAGTAAATTGGCGTCTTTCATCATTATTTTTGCAGAAGCTGGTAATGTATTTTTCCCAAGCAACAGAACTGACACTGTATTTAGAGTGGTGACACTGAAGATCAGATAACACAGTTGTGTTAATAAATGGAAATGTGCCTGGACAGGTCAGAAAGTACATTGCAACACAAGTATCTTTGAGTAAGTGTGAACAGGGGAATAAACCTAGGAATCATTTGGAAGGATATACGACTGTGATGATTATCCAACCTCAGTAGATGTAGCTCATCTCAGTTGTGGGTTCAGTGAAAGTCCGTGTCAGTATAGCCTGAGTTCAACATACAGTCTGTTGAGGTTTTCACTGAAAATAAGCATTCAGGCCTCAGGTAGAAAGGATGAGACTCAGTTTCCTCAAAAATAAGTTCCTACAGACATTACAGACACAGTGAGGTACCTCACCAGCTCTAGAGCTTTATAAAAGTGTAGATCTCCTATAGGACCTGCCTTGTGTCACCCAGACTGATGCAGAGGTCTGAGTTACCTCAGGGATTTGAATCAACTTCAGACACCA
>JASSUY010018803.1:0-41669 GCA_032466535.1 Forpus xanthops | reverse complement strand
GCCCCTCGGAGGGCTGCGGCCCGACCCGCGCTGCGGAGCGCTCCGCGCACGGTGCACTGCAGAGCACCTCCGAGCCCTCCGCTGGCAGCGCAGGGTGTACCCCAGCCCCGCTCCCCCCTCCCAGCACCATCAGCATCCAGGCCCGGGGCGAGGGGATCAAGTGAGGGCTCTGTGTAGCTCTGCCTCACTGCTCCTTCCCTCTGGGTTGGACGGGCGGGCACGGCTCCTCGCAAGGCGGGAGCGCTAATTGCCCTCCCCAGCTGCACTGCTCAGCCCCGATTCTGGGTTGCTCTGAAGCGCTTGTTTATTTGGAACCTATTGAAAGCAAGGCTGCAGCAGGGTGAAGGGGTTTGGAGGCTCTCACCCCCTCCTCCCAGGTCAGGTTAGGTCTGAGCTTTATCTCTGCAGCTTGTCCTTATTACCTGATCCCAGGGATTGTCCGGCTCGCACAGATGCAGCCGTCCTGTGTGCTCCATAGGTCGGTGCAGCCCCTCCTGCAGGGTGTGCGGCTGCTTTCATTGGTAACGACCACCTCAGGGAGGCACAGAGCAGCTTGGTGGGGATTCACTCAGGCAGAAAAGCTGCCCCGTGTTCAAGTAACTCTCAGCTCCCCATGTGCCCAGTGCCAGATGCAACACTGCCCATTGAGCTGCTGGAGACCCTGGCTCCTTGACTCCCCTCTGCATGGGCTCTAAACTCCAACAGAAATAAGCTCTGTTAAAGACAGGCGGCTCCATCCCCCTCTGCCCTTTGGCTGGCTGCTGGGTTATGACATCTCCAGGCTGTTCAGTCACCGGTGAAGAGTTTCCAGCAGCTCTGAATTATGAATGAATTTGCTTTGTCAAATGAAGGTTTCTGCTCAGGCTCAGGTCTCAGCTGTGTGGTGGAGATAGGTACTGATAGCAAAGCACATACATACCCTCTGATGGATCCTGAGCCATCACTCCCATAACATGATTAGCTGCCTTAATGCAGAGGAGGAGCAGTGCTGGGATAGGAGTGGAGGGGCTGGATCCTGGCTGCCTGGCAGTGATTCCTGCATAGCACAAGGTTGGCTGCATCACCCCCATCCTGGTCCCCAGCCTGTATTGAGGGGAATACAAATTGCAGCAGGGGCAAGCTGTGGCTGCAGAGACTGCACAGAGGCCATGGGTTTACTGTGATGCTCCCAGGGATGCGCTGCCTGTCCCTGACACCTCCCAGAGCAGAGCAGGGGAGGGATGATCCACCTCATCCCACCGGCAGGGGGCACCACACAGCTCACGTTGGTCCCAGAGCAAGACACTTATCACAGGGTTTTATGGCAGGGGAAGCATTCCTGTTCACTGAGAACCCGCCACAACAGTGAGCTCCCAGCAATGGAGTCGATTGTGCAAGAGAGTCCTGGACGTGCCAATGCATTCGTAGCCTTTAAAAACTGCCCCTGCGGCTCAAGACGGCACTTACAAAGCTGATTTCCCAACTGGATGTCCAGGCGTCTCGCAGCAATCCCGGGCTGACCAGCTCCACCTGTTTGACCCAGCCACCCACCCACCCATCCTGCATCCCATCCGCTCCGTCAATGAGGGTAAAGGAGCAGCCCCAACGCCGGTGGCTCACAGGGCAGTGCTTGTGTTGCTTCACCCAGGTGATACCAGATGAGTCCTCTTTTTGCTGTTCTCTTATCCAAAAGCAATTCACAGGCACACACAGTGCCATCACCACTGATGGAGAGCCTGGAGGCCACAGCATGGACTGGCCCCTGTGGCACTGCTCATTGCCTCCAAACCCAGATCAGCACTGCCCAGCCCCGGCCTAATGCCCTCCAGCAGCCACACAGGAGCAGGGCTGGGGGCTCTCCCCCACAGGAGAGCATAGGAAGGGGCTGCATAGCCCAAGGGATGCCCTAATCCCTGGAGGACCATCACCAAGGCTCCTTGTCCCACATAGCAGGGCAGCCGGTTGGCAAAGGGGACACAGGGCAAGGGTGCTAAGGGCAGGCAGCAGTGCAGCAGATATTGCCATGGGGCTGAGCATGATCATGAGCTACTGATAACACAAGAGGAGCAGGGCAGCCCTTGGCTGTGTACCTGGGAGCGTTTCAGATGGAAGGAGTTCTTTGGGCAGTCCTCCCCAGCAGGGTTTACTGAGGGCAGCTTCCTGAAAGCTGCAGTTAATCCTCCATGACCCTGCTACTCCTGACTAGGCAAGAGTCCTTCTTAAATAACAGTCAATATTGTCATGCTGCTCACCTGTGGGAAGAATAAGTACCAGGCCTTGTCCTTCCCATGGGAAATGTGCCTGGAGTAGCAACTCCCCAGGCTCAGGGGCTGTGCTCAGTGGGAGCAGCATCCTTCCCTCTGTGTGGGGAGAGAGGCCAACACAAGAGCCACGGTACCCTGATTCATGGCACTGCCTCCAATCCATCTGCTCCAGGGAGGAAATCAGTAACCCTGACTGGGAAGAAACTCATTTTCAAAGCCTCGTCTTCAGTTACAAGGGCACAGCCACCCCTGCTCTGGTGCCTATAAAAAGGAAACGTTAATGCAGGAAACGTTTATGCTGCATGAATCCTTGTGGGTAAAAGGTCATTACAGCTTCTATAGTACCTATATGATGTTTGGAAAAAGCCTCATTTCTAGCATAGGTGCTCCGAAGGGAAAGGGACAGATGCAAAGCTTCATGAGCCTCTGCCTTGCCCCAGCTCACATGGGATGGGTGCCATGAAAACAGAGGTGAACAGGACAGAAACTCCTGCCCCAAGCTCCTGCACAGCCTTTCCAGCAGCTCCTGGGCAGGGTACTCCCAGGGCTGCTCCGGGTGGGTTAGGATGCTTGCAGTCACAGGTGCTCTGTGTGGGCCAGCTTCATCCCAGGCTATTGTGTGCAGGTTTATTGTGCCACATGGAAACGAATGGGAGAAAGAAGTGGGAGAAAACTCACTGCTTTGGTGGTTCTTGTTTTATGCACTTTGCATAAAGTCCTGAGGATTTTGCAGTGCAAAGGCTGAGCTATTTTCCAGCCTGAGCAGGGAGCCCTCTGCCCAAAGACATGGAGTGCTCAAGAGGAAAGCCTCAGCTCTACCATAGCTGATGGCTGTGCCAGAGCTATGGCGCCATGCTGGGCCCTCACAGGGCTCCTCTCTTGGGCACCATCCTGGCACAGCCCATGCAAAAGAGGGCTGGCACCCAGCTCTTTCTTTTAGAGCTGGCCCAGTGAGCTGGTCCCATGAACTCACCTGGGATGAGAGCTGAATGCTTCCCTAACCCTTCCCAACTTTCCTTCACAGGGAAACCCCAAACTTCTGCGTGCACCCATCTCCCATCTCCAGCCCCTGCAGAGGTGATACAGGCAATGAAGCCCCCACAGCTGGAGTGCACCCATGGAGGAACACAGCCACGGGGATCTCCCTAAACTGGGGTCAGGGAATCCCAACAGCACACAGCCAGGATTGAGATGGACTCCCACCCTCACTCCTGCAAGCACAGGGGGAAGCAAGGCCATTGTCCTCAGGGTGGTGGCAGTGGCAGTGCCACCTCTCAGGCTCCAGCCAAGTGCCATGGGTAGGAGGAAGCTTCCCAGAAGACGGAGAGCTAAATAAAGGCAAGGCCTGGAACAACCCGGCCTGCCAGCTATTTATTGTAGCATGCCTGTATGCTGCCAAGCAGGAGGAAGACAACTTAAAGCTGCTACAAGGACACCTGACTGCATGCCTGGGTTTATTGATCAAAAATCTCATTACCAGCTCTCCCCATCAACATCTTTGAGCCCTGTACCACCTTCAGCCAAGTACCTTCCTAAACACACCTCCCTCAAAGCAGCCAGCCCCTCCATCACTGAAGCAGATGCTTGGAAAAGAGGCTTCAGCATACATAGGGAGCATCCCCATCCTGCACTCAGTTTGCTTCTGGCCAGCCCTAATGAGACATTTCTTACCAGCTTTTAGCATCCGGGGCTCAACTTTCTCCACTCAAACTCCAATAAGCACATCCTAAGGCAAAAAAGCACACCCCAACTTCCTATAAGAACAGCAACCACTGCAATCTTTGTTCTCGAGTATGTAATTTTTTACTGAAAAAATCATTCATAAATTAACAAATACAAAAATGTACAAACACATGGGTAAATAAATGCAATGACACAAAGGATTGCTTTGCTGAGAAGTGTGTGTGTTTTCAAACACTAGTCTTCAGTGCAAAAACGTCCCCCTGGCACCTCTTTGAAACAGAACAGTAAGCTCAAAAGCAGTGACAATGGAAAAGCTACTTTAGAGTTTACAGCCACTTCTGATGGTGAGTGGCCCAAAGCGCGTGGCTGTTGCTCTGACGGTACCTCCTTCGGAGAAGCAGAGCTTTACAGACAATTACTAACTGTCAATAAATAGTTCTGCAAATAAAACCCACATGGCTCATTTAAGGGAAAAAAAAGAAGAAAGAAATCAGCATTGAACAGGACCTGCCCTGCAGCAGGGCTGAGCGACAGGGGGGACATGGAAGGGGTGAATGAGAGGCCTTGTTGGATTTCAGCTGCCAGAGTATGTACAGGTTCTCCTTAATACGAGGATTTTTACACCATAACAGCACATGCGCTCGACAGTATGTTTTTAACAGTTACATTTACTATACAGTATTTGACATAGCTGATAAGATTAACAGTGCACATTTTCAGATATTCCACATTTTATAAAAGGGGTAGGGAGAAGAAATCCAACGTGATTAGAACAAAGGAACTATGGTGTGAGATGCTGCTGGGGGGATGGACCCTTCCGTGCCAACCATAGAGTGCATTTCTGAGCAGAGGTAACAGCTTTTTGTTCAACACAAGGTGTGATGGGTGTCAGGTACACATCGAAGGCTGAGGATCCTGACTAAGGTAGTTTAAACACCTACTCACACACACATGCATGATTCCTGGGGTAGTGAACTTGGACTGGTTGAAATACATTCCTTGTTTGAAGCACCATTAAACAAAGACAGATTTCTAGCAAGGTCTCAAGATGAAAGAAGAGAGGAGCAGAGCAATGCGGGTTCAGCATCTGAAAAAGGTCCACGTGAATTAGAGATAGAGATTCAGAAGCAAAAGTCTTTATTGCTATATGCGCCATAAAAAGCAAATCCTCACCTCTGCCTATAAATAACCAGGTTGAATCCCCTCGGGAAATGAGTTTAAAGCACATGTAAATTCAGCGACTTTAAAACCTAAGTTACAAACTTATCGGCACTCTTCAAGGGCAGGCTTGCTGTCCTCTCATACCGGCCGATAAGGATCTACACAAGAACTTGTGTTTTCTAAACTAATGTTTTCCGGATACTGGTTAGGAATGCCCTGGGCAGTCACACCCACAACAGATGCGTATGGGGATCATACATCCATGGAACTGAGAAAACAATGTAAACCATGAGAAGGAAACTGAAGGCAAACAACGCAAGTAAAAGAAAGTTAAAGTACTTTGGAGGTTAAGTACCCACCATTGTTACATATAAATACAAATTAAAAAGCAACCCCCAATGTATTTACTTTTAAGTCAGAGAGGTCCAGTAAAAGTGACTGCATTGGTCTGTGTAAGGACTGGATTGAGGGCCAGTGGGGAGGAGAGCCTGGAGCCCAGCTACCCACAGCAGCACAGGATAGGAGGGGATGGCAGATGGGAGAAGGCAGGGGGCACTCCAGTTTGAATGGGGTGTCAGACCAAGCTCACTGGTTCCTGGTCCTCATGTTTGCACTAGTGTAATGCATGTGTCCTTCATTTCTCTCGCTCCCACTAACCTATGACAACCTGCCCCATGGGCTGTGCTGTGCCAGCACTGCTGTGCCAGTGGTGATAACTGAGTGCACTGCCTGGCTCCAACAGCACCCTGGTGGCTGCTGGACTTACACACTACACACAGACTGAAACAACTTCTCAAACTGCACCATCATGTTGTAGGAGCAATAGCAGGGCGCTGCTGGGCAGGGGAGGGCTCAGTACCCCATCCCAAGGATGGCACATAGGCAGGAGCAGCCAGCATGGGGGCTGCACTTCCTATGGCAGCATGGATGTGAGCTCAAGTAGTCTGCCAAGCTCACACTTGCCATCCATAAGGGTAGAGAGCAACACACAAGAGATCTTATTCCATATGGCTTTTGGATTCATTTACACGTCATGTTGCAGAAGTGACAAAGGGGAGATTTATCATAAATATTCCATTTCCTCACTCTCCCTGGAAAAAGCCACCCCTGTGGTTTCTGGAATGAGTGATGACATGGCTGTGTTTCTCACCTGCTACACTGGGAAGTTTAGGGCCCTGTCCCACAAACATTTCTGCATATGCACAGCTTAAGTCATGCAAGCAGTCTCACTGGCTTAAAACAGAACACCTTGCACAAGTACAGTGATGCACACACAGGTGTTTGCAGAATTCAGGACTAAAATGAGTGACCGTATGTAAACCTCTAGCTTGGATTTGAGCCATAGAAGAAAAATTAAAAGGGGCAATTTACACAGCATATTTACACTTACACTTCTTTAAGAAGCGATTCTGTTGTATATACTTCAAGCAGGTCATTTAAAAAACCGCACAGACATAGAAGAATGATATCAGAAGTCATATGACCTCCCACCGGGGCAGCTGCTGACTGAATCGCTCCCGACGTTCACTATGGAGAAGCTGGAGTCCTTCAGCTGAGCTGCTTCCCAGAGGAGAAAGCACATCCGAGGTGAGTCCCAGTGCCAGAGGTTGCTGGAGGAGGAATGTGGAGGAGATAAGAGCAGCAGGTCAAACCGTTGTCCTCAAACCCAGAAAGCAAGTGGCGGAAGAAATAGACTGCTGAGCTTGCTGCATGAGTTATCAGGCTGGATTGGTACAGCTAGGACAATTTCTGCGTGCACTTTCAGCCTTATTCTCCAAAATACTGTGATCCTTCATTAGACAAAGTGTTGCTTGTCCTCGATAACCCTTGGAAAAGGAAGTCTAGCGTGGTGCTTTTGTGGTGAAGGGCAGAGCAAAGTTATTTTCTCCTCTTAATATTCGGTCACCAGAGCCAGCTCCGGTGTCAGGTTAACAGTGATGTTCTTATACAAGGCGTCATATGTGACGTTTGGAAAGTAGTTCAAGTTATTGAGGCCATCCAGGGCTTGTCTTTCTTTCGACTTCCTCAGCAAGGCATACCTATGCAATGAGAACCAGAGCCCAGAGTCACTTCCATATATCCCACAGCCCTGCAAAGTCCTTGCAATGCTGCTAAAAGACCCTTTAACAGTCAGCCCCAATAGTAGCTACAAAACAACAAATTTCTGAGCCCTTAATAGAGATAAATGTCACATTTTCTATATTGAGTATCTACGTTAAATATCCCAAAGTTTAGAAAATCACAGTCCATCACTTGATGAAGCACAAGACGCTCTGTCCCACCAGCATCCAGCTGTAAAAACAACCTCTAACTCCAGCCCAAAGCCTGTGGGTCCCATTCCTACGAGGCGGCTGAGCTCAGGGGGTCCTGCTGAACCCTCACCAGAAAAGCAGATGAGGGGTGATGTGGATCTTTCCATTTTTCAGCAGCTGACCACAGACAAGAGCAAAACTAAATGGTTTTAGTCAGGGAATGGGAGATGAGGAAGTAAAACTAGAATAATGATGATCTGGAGAAGGAAACTGCAGCTGGTACACAAGAACAGCCTCAACCAAATTTAGGGGCAGCACGATGAGATGTAAGGGTCGGGGTGGGGGGGGGAGGGAACAAACTAAAATAAGCAGAAACATCCCAGCAGGACACTGACTTTCCGCACCACAGTGCTGGAGGCCTGGCAGCACAAGGGCAAATGGGAGCTGAGCTGAGACCTGGGGACAGAGAAAGAACCGAGGAAGGGATATGCCAGGAGGAAAAGGAAGATGCTGGATGACAGCAAAGAGGGAAGTGCCAAAGCCAGTTTCAAAGAGGACGCAGCATCAGAACACGAGCAGGACACTTGGTGTCTTGATGAGCACTTTCTTTCCCCCCAGATGAGTTTTGGGTCTCCCTGCTTGGGTAGGAGAAGCAGCACACTTCCATATGGCAGCAGTTAGCACTTGCCCATGGCTAAGAGCAGAGGTTTCAGGAGGCACAACAGAGAGGATTATCTATTGCCAAACCTTGTCTAGGCTGGGTGTCAGGCTCCAGACACAGCAGTGGAGGCAGAAGCATCCAGTGACACAGGCATCAGCCTCACCAAGGAGAACCACTGCCTTGCCCACCTTCACTGCAGATCCACCCCTCCCACAGCACTGACCCACAAGTCCTGCAGACACTGAACTAGAGCTCCTGCCCAGGGTCAGAAGGAGATCAGGGAAGCGTTAGGAACAAGCGCTCAATCCACTGCACTGCCAGCCTTCCACGCCTCAAGGGTTTGACCAAATACAGCTTTTAAAGCCAAAACCAACTTCTGCTTCTAGAGGGAAATGAGAGAAGCATCTCTCATTCTGGCTGCACTGTCTGACAGAAATGAAAAGTAGGGCTAAAGATGATATAACCTCAAATGGAAACTCTCCCCAAAATGAGACTCTTCTTCTTTCTGTAAGAAGAGACTAGTAGACAGCTCAAATGGTATCTGCAACATAAACCCTCCTTGCTGCCTCTTCCGCCAGCAGCAGCCAGGAGCCCCTCTGCAGAACACAGCTTGCACTGTCCAATAGCTCATCACACAAGAGACAATTCCTGCAGCTGATTGTGAGAAAGGTATTTCTCTGCTGCTGAGTTTTCAGAAAACTCAAATTCTACCAAGGTTCCTAGTCATGCAATCAACCTTTGTATGCTCCAAAACAACCTTCTGAGCAAAGGGGTCAGGCCCTCCTGGAAAGCTCCAGACAGAAGGTAGCTGTTTGAGAGAAAAGACTAAAAGCACACAGTACTTGTGCTCCTCAGGCACAGGGGAGAGTCACTGCTCCTGATGGATGTCCAAAGTCTCTCAGAAGAGCAAAGCTCAAATTTAGGGGCTCTGTCCACCCACCCTGGTTTGGGGCCAACAGGCAAGAATAGAAGAATGGAGAGGGATGAGCTGCTCCATCTCAGCACTGCAGTGAAGTGTGTTGGAGCTGCTGCCATCTCCCTGTTTGCATACACCATCATTATAGAATGGTTTGGGTTGGAAGGGACCTTAAAGCTCATCCAGTTCAGGCCCTTTGCACCAGCAGGCACACCTTCCACTAGATCAGGTTGCTCAAAGCCCCAACTAACCCGACCTTGAAAACTTCCAGGGATGCAAAGACTTCTCATCACAGGAATACAGGGTATGAAATGGAGGGATGGAGGAATCCAGGCAGCACTCTGTCTCCATCTCCCTGCACTTCAGTTTCACTCATGAGATAAGGCTGTTACTGCCCTTAAACAGCTGCCTTTTAAATTACAGTCTTTGCAAAGGACTTAGCGATTCTTAAAACCAAAGAAATGCACTTGCCTTCCTAGGAACTGCACTTCTCCCCGATGATGGTGGGGAATTGATTTGTATTTCCCCGTGTCTCCTTCTGGTCGAGTCACCAAGTAGCCTGCGTACTGCACTCTGTGTTAGAAAGGGGAGGAATAAACAGAAAATAGAAATCAGTCATGGCATTTGCTGTGCCATCAGCACTTGCCAGGGCTGCACAGTTCATGCACACAAGGCTCCAACAGCAGCTTTGCCTTTCCACCCAGCAGATAAGCTTACGGTTACGCAAACATGCCCACTCCAGCCTGGGCTCTGGGCAAGTTAGACATGGCACCTCCAAGCTTCAGCTCAACTAAGATCAGCCTGAGCTCAGCAGTGTGGGATACTGCAGAGTCAGTACTTTCCCAACCAGGACTTCTCTGTTTGCTTCCCATGTACTGTCTGGAGCAGCTCCTGTTCCCTCCGAGACACTGCAGCTGGGCTGGCTCACAAGATCACCCTCAGAAGCAGAGTTCAGCGACAAGCTCCCATACCTGTTCCAGAGGTCATCATCTTCACCACCCCAGCCCCAGAAGGCATTAGGGAAACCATTGATCTTCTGAAACTGCTCAACAGTCAGGCCGCTCACCCCACCGAAGAACTCGTTGTAAGGGAGCCTAAGTAGGAAAGAAGGGGTTAGGGCAAAGCCCACCAGCGCTGCAGCTCTCCCGCCTGCAATGGCGGAAAGCCTGAGCTGTGAGGATGCTTTCTTCTATTCCCCTCTCACGTTCGCTTCACACAAGCCCAAGAAGCAAACAGAGATTAGTCTTTCACCTTTAAAAAAAAACAGAATCTAACACTGGTTCCTTAGCTGTTATGGTAGCGGGGAGGAAGAACGGTGCTTACAGATACATGTACTTATCCAGCTTGGCTGCAAAGTGCCTCGGCATCTGTCCACACCCATAATAGTTACGGTCATTTTCTGGTATGTGGTCCACATCGTGAAAGATGAGACAGTCCCAATCCAAGTCCTTCATTGCTTCCCGAAAGCCAACATTGAAGAGCATGGCACGGTTAAAGGGTTGGTTTCCAGCCTAGGAGGGAGAAAGTTCCTTCTCAAGGGGTGTCCTGTGCAGTTTGTGCTCTGCATATGCATTCTCAGCCTTGCTGCAGAGGGCAACCAGCTCCCACACTGGTGCCACAAAAGGAAATGATGCACTGGGACAGACTAGCGAGATCAACCAGGACTTAAGTGTTCAATTTACTGTGCACGAACAAGAATAAAGATGCTAAAGTCCTACTACTTGGACACTTAAACAAAACAACCCAATTTCATTCAATCTTTTTAAGTAGAGCTAGATATGGAGGAACATTTACTGGGGGGGGTGAAGCCAGACAGCATAAGTGACAGGTTCACATACACATCAAATGACTGTCTTATGTTTTACACTCATGAAGATCACCTAGAAACTGGCCAGATAAGAACTGCGTAACAGTCAAGGCATTTCTGTGCCTATGGGATGCTCCCCAGAACTACCAGAGATACACAAAAATAACACATTATTTAAACTGCAGACACCTGGATCACAGTTTCCTTTTTAAAAAATATCTGCTCCAATACACAACCAACAAAAAAAAAACTAAAAGTATCAAATTTTTACTTCATTTTTTAGGTAAAACCAGTCATTTTGGGGCACACCTCTCAACTGTGCCACTTTTATGCAGAATAGGATAACTTACACATGGCAACATGAACCCTGAACCTGCCAAGGGTCAAACGATGTGATCTGGCAGGTAACCTCCTCAGCACAGTGCAGAGCTACACCCGCAGCTTTGGCAGGCACCTTTGGCACAGCACATCCGTGCCCCAGCAGTTGCTGCTCCAGCCCCCAAGGGAACACTCACTTGTTCCACGACGTAAAAGGCGAACTGTAAACGTTGCCGCTGCAGCATGGGAATAAGGTGCCTGAAGAGGACAGGAAGATGCTCGTATCGATTGCGGAATGGGATCAGGATCGCCACCTGACAGAGAGAGGACGCAGCTCTTACTGTATTGAACCAGTTGCTCCTGCTGCCAAGCAACCTCTGGGACTGGCTGGTGTGGTGTTACAGGAGCAGCACTAACCATGGTGTCTCAGCTCTGCCCTGTAGGGCTGAGCAGCACAAAACCCTTCCAACCTCCACAACATGGATTTCCTAGTCACTTTTGGGGAAATTATTGCTTTGGGGAAATTCAATGCAACCTTGAGTGGAAGAGACTCACAGCTTCTGACCAAGTCAGGACCTACTACCACGCTGCGCTAAGCTACCTTCCTCTGGGGTCAGGAGTCTCCCACACTGCCACCTTGCCTCCCTGGGTCAAATCCTATCCAGGATAGGGAAGCATGGGCAATGGGAGGGCAAGCGGCAGAGAAGCAGGGAGGAGTTCATTGCCTGGCTCCTTCATAGTCCATGCAGAAACTCAGAGCTGACTCATGCATCACTAAAGCAGCCCTTGAATACAGTTTCCTCCCTAGGCACTGCAGCTCAACACTTCAGAGATCCTTATATATCCTCTGAAGCTGCAGCACATCAGAGGTGTTCCCACTAATGTCTTCCCATCACCCACATAGGACTCTCTGTCCCCCTGTGCTCAACAGTGCCATGGGGCTGCTCAGTTCCCCATTACCTTCCAGCGAGGCAGGCAGTCGCTCGGCTTCCAGTGGCCTCCCAGCTTGATGGAAGGGTCTTTTGAGAAGAACTGGTGGATATCCTCCATCGTGATCTCACTCATATTTACATCGATGGGGCCCTCTGCAACACAGAGAGGAGAAGCAGAAGAAGGGGTCAGAAACCACTGCGGTCCTGAAGGCAGCTTGTGCCTGCTTGGGACAGAACACTGCTGCACCGCTGCCCTCTAGCCCATCACTGAATGCAGACAGCCTCTTTTCCCCAAGCACCAACAAAAATTAATAGGAAATGCTGCTGCCATGACCTGCAACACCTTCATCTCCTCAGCACATGGGCTCTATTCAGCCTTGTGGCCACTGTTGGATGCAGTTCTTCCATCAGAGACCCACACTGGTCAGGGCACCCTTCTATATACCTCAATACAGGTTTCCAGCACACACAAACACCCACACCTCAGCAGGGAGCCCAATTTTCCACTGCAGTGTTGCTTCGGTGGAAGCATTTCTCCCAGCTGCAGTTCCCTCTGGGGTGGATCCAGCCCCGTGTCCTGCACCAGCTCCTGCCCAGCTGTACCAGCACAGCTCAGAACTGGGATCAGCAGTGCTGCCGAGGGGCCACCCTGCCATCACTGCCCCTGGAAAAGGGCTGGCCAAGCCTTTGTACCAGCTCAGAGTGCTGGCCAATCAATGGGCTCCTGCTTTGGCAGTGAGACCTGCCTCCAACACAGCAGGGGAGTGGGTAAACAATGAGTTTCCAGGAGGGAACCAGGCTCCAAACAGTGCTCCCATTCATTTCCAGGTGCTGTCAGGGAAAGGTGAAATGCTGGTGAGCTGGGGAATGCCACAATGTGCCCTCCAAAGCCATGGGGAGCAGGAAAGGGGTACAGGGCCACGCGGTTGCTACTCACTCATAGAAGGGAGCCTCTCAGGACAGGTGTGGTTGGGGAAGTAGGTAAAGTCTTCAGGAAGAAATGTTGTGGCTTGCAGAAAGGTGTCGTTGTGGTTCAGGTCAAGAGGATAATCTGTGGGATGGGGGAAAAAAAGGGAAGATTTAAAACAAGTTTACTTTTGATCTGCAGGTCTTCATTATTTCCAGCCACCTCCCTGTGCGAGCAACCTGCAAATGCATCCATGGCTGAGGATGTCCCCAACAGCATGCGGTGTTCCCATGCAGCATGGGTTCTATCTGCACTTACAATTCAGGCTTCACATTTTCTGACCTAAGGAAGAGCTTTCAATGCCACCTTTAGGTACCACAAACAGCTCAAAGTTGGATGGAAAAGCTATTTAGCAACTTGCCCCTGAAGGACCATGGCACAGTGAAAGGGAACATGCCCCTCCAGTGGGTCTTTTCCAGGTCCCACTGCCAGTAAGGAGTGTCAGTGCAGCAGCCTGCACAGGGAAATCCTGCCTTGCATCCTCCTCAAAAGATCAATGAAAACTATCATGTTACCCACAGCCTCTCCTCCAGTTTGCATTGTGCAAGAGCAGAGGAGCCCAGCACAGCACATTTCCATATTTCACCAGTACCCCCATTGCTCTGCATCCTTTTTCCTCCTGGGCAAAACTCTTCCAGCCTCTTACACCTGTAGATGTCTTAAGGAGGTTTTTACATTACGGTAGAAAGCAGAAGCTCATGGTTAAGTTGCATAAGGCATCTTAGTCAAGCATGACTTCATTTTAGGCACTAGAATTAACTTCCCTGCACCAGCTGCTGCAGAAAGATGCTGCCTCTCCACTTTCTCCTAGCATCAGATGCTTAGCAGAGGGTTGGCCTTTATATCCACAACACCAGCGCCAACCTTACACTGCAGTGAGGTCCTAGAAAGCAGTCATTTACAGCTGAGCCTCCCAGTCCCACCACAGAACAAGGTAGTCTAGTGCTTCTCAACCACCCCACCATGCGCAGGTATTCCTGCAGCAGCTAGCTGCAGAAGCACTCCATGGGGCTGACATTCACCATGCTAATTCAAAGCAAGAACAGCTCTGGTTTCTCATGGGCATAGAACAAATCAGCTGGTGTTCAGGCACACGGAGACAAAAGAAGGTGTAACGTCCACCCCATCATACTCTGAGAGCTGTCCAGGTAGTTTTGCAAAGCCTTGGGCACAAGGATTGCAAGTGACCCATCAGTAAACAGTTGGGTTGGAACTGGATGATCTTAAGGCCCTTTCCAACTCAAGCCATTTACAGGAGGTAGCCAGATTAAGTTATTTTACTGAACCCAGGGTGAGATTCAGTTTTTTTCTCTTTTACCCAGCAGCTATAACCTTTCAAATTCATCTCACACTTGGTTTCAAGAACATATTGATAGCAAAAAGGTTTCACATATTTTATCCCCGGAGCAATCTAATAAACCCAGAACTACAGGGTAATGAGCTGAATGAAACTTCTAAGATTAAGAGCTAAAAATCCAAGTCATATGTAAGGATAGAGACATTTAAGTAATTGCATAAGCACAGTGTATTTTCCATAGTAGAAAGGCTGCTGCATTTAATAGTCACATTAATGATATATCAAGAAAAAATAACCTAGTGACAATTTCATCCTTTAAAGCAAACCAGGGAGGGTTGCCTTTACCTGCAAGGTCAAGAATCTTTCATTTAAATCAACTGGGACAAGCCATTGCTGGCCTGATATTCCAACTTGCTTTATTGCGCTAGTAATCACATCATTAATACTGCTTATTCATTCTAATAAGTGGTAAACAAACTATCTCAAACTCAAGATGGACTTGTAAACAGAACCCAAGGGCTTTTCAAGTATGATAGATACTGTTTTGGATGCTTGATGCTGCTCTAAATTCTAATAACCAGATTCCCATTAAATTCCTATCAGTAGAGCACGCTCTCAATACTTAGTCCAGCAGATAACGTACAGTGAGGCTCAGCTCCCCTTTTTTTGCACCAAGGGCTGCCTTTTTTGCTTGCAAAAGCACAGAAGGGTTCCCTCTTGGCTCACTGAACAGGAAACCTATTACTGCACCTACCAGCAAATGCTGAAAAAGTTATAAATTACTTCCTCATTTTAACACAAGAGGAAAAAAGCTGAGGGCAAAGAATAAATGCAGATGGATGGCGACAAGCACCCTGTGCTCGGTCACCTTGCCATTCACAGTGGGATACTGCATTTTTAAGGAATTTGACAGAAATTAAGGTCCCAGGAGGACACATGCACAAGGCAGCACTGCACAAAGAACAGCACACATGATGTATGGGAAAGGTTGCAGCTCAGAAAGCATCAGCCTCCAACTTCCCAGTGCTCCCATGCAGCTGGAACAGGGACAGCTAGAGAGGGGCCACAGCGTCTTCTGCCTAAACTGGTTTGTGACCTTTGCCAGGTGACTCCCAGCAGCAGCATCCCTGCTCTTCCTTTGCACGCCTCTCCTCGGAAGAGTGGAGGGAATGGAGGGATGGACACCCAGTGCTGCCTACAGGGTAGGACAGGGGCAGCTGCTGGGACAGTCAATGCCTTTGGCCGGGTCCCCCCTGCAGCCATACCATGTGGGTTTGCTCTCCTGGCCATTGCATAGGGGAAGGATGCATACATCACACAGTGCCACAGCTCAGATCCCACCAAGGCACCCGAAAACAGAATCAAGGAGGGAAGATACTGATCCTGGTGCTACAATCCTTGCAGCCACAGTGCTATGTGCCTTCCAGATGTTACCAACATCCATCATGTGCCTGCTTTGACCTGCCTGACAGGGAAGGTCACCCGAGGATGGCGCATAGCATTTGTATATGTCAAAAACATCCTTGCAGCTGGAGTTCTTGGGGCAGGAGGGGTATCAGCCCATGCCAGAGCTGGGATGGAGATGAGGCTCAAGCAAAGCCCCTTATTTTCAGTAGTGGCAGTACTGGTATTGCTGACACTAACATGGTAACCATTCCCCTGTCTGCTGCAGGTAGGTTTTTAGAAGTCTGAGAGCCCTGAGGGTCAGGACCAGAGCAGGAGAGCTCCTGACTCTCATCACCACAAGCAGTAGCAGTGGAGTGTCTAACTCTCCTCCCTTCAGGGAGTCAGCCACTTCCTCACCCTGCATCTGCTTTACATGATGTTTCCAGCCCTAAAAATAGTTCAGAATGGCAGCCCTGGCCAGCTTCAGCAGGGAGAGGAGGTGACCCTGGGTGTCAATCTCTTGTGCAAGTTGATAATTCCCCTCCCGTGCCCATCCCTGGTCAGGGTACAGCCACACCACTGCTCCATGGTGTGCTGGGCAACAAGGACACAGCTCATGCGTTGTTATTGATAAGCAAATAATCCTGCCTTGTAGAACTCTATCAGTCCCTGCTGATGAACCCTCACAGTGGAGGAGATGAGATCCCTGATGCCAACTGCACCAGCAGGATGCACTGGTGACATGTCAGCAGGAGAGGTACATGCTCGGTGTCACACCAGCCCAAAGGCAACGCCTCACTCCAGCATGTGCAGCCATGTGCATTTATGCTTCACCGTACCATATTTACACCAAAACTTGTAACCATGTTATCAGCTTTGTATTATGGGTGATGAACAGCCTGGAAGTGGGAGCCTGCGACTCCACTCCCTGCATTCTGCCCAAAGTTTAATGTATTATTTGTGGCAGATCTCCAGCCAAGTCATCTCTGTTCATCCTTGCATGGCAAGAGTGAAGCTTATGAGCACAGGCTCCTCCACGTGCATGGAGACAGAGCTCTGCACATGCATGTACCTGGGAAGTGACTTTAAATACAAAACTGAATTTGAAAGTATTTACCCTCAGACTGGTTGAAGCTAACAAATGGAACTGCTGGAAAGTAATTTCAGCTCAGCATCCTGACGTCTGAGACCTTTCAAGGTTTTTACCCCTTGTCCAAGTTAGAAGCATTTGAATTTTTTATATATAAAGAAAATAATTATGATTAATATAAAGAAATCCTATTCAATTAATATAGCCTTTATACACAGCATATATATACATTAATTACATCTATAACAGGCATTTATGTATTTGTAATATCTATTCACACATATAAAAAATAAAAAGGAAGCCAAAGTTCCCACCTTGCATTTACCAGCACAAATTAATCCCTTCAAGCAAGAGTGCTTCAGGTCAACCTGATTTCCAATAGAAATGGAACCTTTGATCAAAATGACAATTACTCAAGGAATACCTGAATCATTCACACTGCTGTTCCTCTTGGCATAGGCACTGCGGACCACCTGCTCATACACCTGAGCTCCTATTGTTCGCATATTCTCACGAATCATGATGCCTCGGGCTTGCATCATGAAGAGGTAGGTGTTCACTGCAGGGGGAAGAAAAAAGAGCATTTCCATGACCATCAGGTTTTGTAGGAAAGAGAAATAGAGCTCTTCTTCAACTATTCCCTGCCTCCTGCTTGGTTTCAGCTCCCTCCTGTCTGGAGGATCCCCAGGTCACACATGCCTTGTTATCTGGTAGAGATGGGAAGGGCACAAAGTCAGGAAGCGGAGGTGCAAGGCATATTTAGAAACCTAGCTGGTTTAACAAGAGAACCATACCCAGCTAGACCTGATGATGCAGACTGTAATGCAGCACTGCAGCTTAAACAACTGTACCTTCTGCTTCCTAAGCAGGAAGATTTAATTAGGAAATATTATTATAACAGCAAAACTAAGCTGCAGGCCTGCAGAAGGGCATTCATCCCCAGACTGCAGCACCAAGGGCTGACACTTGCTTGGGAAAGGTACCACAAACCCCATCCCAGTACCAGTTTGAGCACAGCAGCAACCCATGTGCCAGAGCAGGCTGTGTTTTGCAGCACAAGCCCCCTGCTCCACAGGACCAGCCAACCGTCCCCGCCAGGTTCCTTCCCCTCTCCTTTCCTGCTGACCCTGTGCCCTGGCACTGCTCAGGCTGAGCCTGCTTAGGTTTCAGTTTAAGCTGACACCCAGCTCCAGCAGGGATGGGCCCCAAAGCAAACAGCAACAAGCACAGCCCTGAGCCACCAGCAGCATCTACAGGGACGGTAGGACTGCCATCCATAGGGACAGCAGGACAGCCACAGCACCCCTGAGCTGACAACTTAGGCTTAAGAATGAAGGGGGAAGAAATAATCTTTATTTGAAAATAGTGAGGAGGGGAGATCTTTGAAGGCAAATTATGCACTAGTAATTACAAAAACAGGTCAAAAGACATGATGAAAAGGGCGCCAGGCCAAGGAAACAACAGGGACCCATCACAGAGGAGGGCAGCAACTGATGAAATGTCACCAGGAAACATCCGTAACAGGTCATTTCTACAGCAGGCGTATCACAAGATGCAATAGCCCAGAACCAGTGCCTGCCAGTGCCAGGAGGGTGCAGTCATTGCTGGAGTCACTGGGAGCACAGATTAGATAGGGCACCCGGAAGGTGGCACCACCGCTGGAGAGCAAGGGTCACCCCAAACACCACCCACCAGTACACACGCTGATGCACTGCCCCTGCTGTCCTTGCCCTGCTTTCCCCTTCTACACCCACAGCTCGAGCCGGGCTCCAGAAGGGCTGCCCACACACATTTCCCAATCCCAACCGCGTTTTGTTTCCACACAGCTAGGCAAATATTTGAAGAGGCGATGGAGCCCCACGCCATGCCCAGAGCTCACACACCATGCCCGGGTCCTGTGCCCAGCCTATCCATGGGGAATCAACACATTTTCAGCAAGAAGGGAGTCAGCTGCATATACTGCTTGCCAACTAAATGGCTTGCAATGAGATGTTAAATGCCATTCGCAGCCCCTCTGATACATGTACCCTTCATGGCAGAGCCAGTGACAGGACCTTAAGCTGGTGGTTACACTGGCAGAGCTGCCTCAGGCAAAGCTGCACCCAAACTCTCTTTGTCCACCCACTGCTTCTGGGGCGAGTTCTGCAACCACGTCGGGCTGGTTAGTGACAGCAGCAAGTTGAATGTGTGCTCTGCTGCAGTTTCCAGGCCAGATCCTTGAGCTGCAATGACAGTGAGAGGTAGCAAGGGCTGCTCCTGCTCAGAAAGACTGGGAATTTGCATTAGCAGATCCCCAGGGCAGAAGGCTCACGGAGAAGCTGGCATTTGATGTGGCACTGCGGGCCAGAAATGAGTGTAGCTGAAATTCTACACATAAAGCCTAACACCCAGCCCTAAAGCTTGCATAAGCTTGCACTCGGACTCAACTCCTGCTTGGAGCTCGACACGAAACTGCATCATCACCCAACACCATCTCCAGCCCCAGCATCCCTCTCTGACACAGCCTCAGCTTAGGCAGCTGCCAACCAGGACTTACGGAAGTGGAAATTCCTGGGGGGAAAATAAAGGTTTGTGGAAATGGGCTATTTAGGGTTAGTGTGAGCAATGCAATTGGACTGGCATGGCCTTGGGGTCTAGGGCAGGATGCACAAGACAGCTCCAGCCTGACCCGACCATACAGGCCAGGCAGAAGACAGGGCTCCCAGATGACCACAACAAGGCAGCTTCTTCTCCAGCTCATCAGCCCAAGTCACAGCTCTGCCTCGCTTGCAAAGACAACATATTATGGGTTGATGGTTTCAGCATACGGCTCCTAAGGACATGCTTATAAGCACCTTCCACAAATGGCAGCATCCACCCCAAGCTGCAGGCAGAAGCACTGCAAGGCTCTAGCAGGAAGCAGTACAAACCAATACATCCAGTAATAGAACAGCATCCTCCAAACCCAAGCAAGCACAGCAGTGCATGAATTCATCAGGGACAGCAGCACCACACAGCCTCACCTCAGCCATCAGCAAGCAGTGAGCTTTCCAAACGCCAAAAGACTAATCAAGAGCTCTGCTTTGCATAGAGCAAAGGGTGGCTGAAGACACTCAACACAAGATGTTTATCAGGACCAAGCTATTGATAAGGGAAGAGGGAGCAGCAAGCTTGCACTTTCCAGCTTGCATGAAGGCATAATTCACTGATGCTGAGCAAGTAATTTAGCTCTCTCCTTCATCATGCCTTCTACACACTGGATAAAGCAGAACCAGGTTTGCTGAAGCATGAAAGAACAGGAGCCACACAACTCAGCATCCAATCCCTGTCTAATTTAAGGAAGAGGGAGGTTTCTCGGGCACAGTGAAAGCCTCATTTGTTCCTGCTCCTCGGCAGGCAGACAGAGCAGGGCCTCGCCACAGCCACATGACACGGCTTGCTGGGTCGGACTCGTACGGAGCAGCAGTGGGAATCCTGAACAGACTGTCACAGCAGCCACCATCCCAGGGGAGCGCCAGCACAAACAACACCAGCTTTGTTTAAGGCAGCAGTTGCCTTTTCACATATTAACCCCTTTACTCAGATGATTGAGGAGATACCTGGCCACGGATGAGATGTGCCATCAACAACGCCACATGCACAGTATCAAGAACCCCACACAACCAGACCAACCCCAAAACTGCAAGCCACCATGAGATAAGCTACACAAAGCCCATACTTATCCGCACACACAATTCATTTGGGTCAGAAAACTGGATTCAAAACACATTATTGAAACCATTTTACTCCCCATAGCCACACGGAGCTTGATTTAGGTCCACGGGGCCACTATGTGTAAGGCTGGGTCTGGATCAACACCTGGGAATCACTGTACTGAATTCAAACCTCACTCCTTCGGTTTACTTTGCTTTTGATGACCAAATCTGCCATGTTTAACATTTATTAAGGCTGACCCTACAGAGGCTTAGGCACCTGTACCCAAAAGGCAGCGTTTCCCATAGCCACAGTGCCAGAGCCACCACCAGTACAGGAAGGAGATGCTGAGCATCCCCGCCATGGCCTCTGCCAGGGAAGAAACATGCACACACACACTGGTGATGTGCTCAGCCTGAGCCAGGGTTCAGCCAGAAAGCAATTCTCCACACAGCAAGATACTGCTAATCTAATCACATAGGATGATCTTGGAAATTACACTGGCCTTCTGCCTTTGTTCCATTTGAGCACACAGCACTTCAGACCACATACACGTGGTGAAAACAGCCAGGCTGATAACAGGTGATAACAGCAGGACAAGGACAGGAGAGGGATCTTAGCTGCTGTTAGGGGAGATGGGACACACACACACAGGACACAGATGGACCACATCAGGGAGGGAAGAGGCCCTTTTTCCTACTGATTTCCAGCACTGGCCCTCATAACCCACATAGAAAACAAGCAGAATTGAAGAATCAATTTACCCAAATGACTGCATTAAGCTTATTCTTGTTAGTTCATTACAGGATAAGACAATACTGCTGGGATTTAAACACATCCACAACACTGCACCTACAGCTTGCCACCAGCTGGAGCAGAAGCACATGGCCGAACCCCAGGGCCAGTGCACCCTGCTGGATGCTGCACCCCAACCTCCCTACTCATGAGCAACACAGAGGGTAAGTGCTAATCCAAGTTGGGAATGGATGCAACAACTTCAACCAGGGAGGTAAAGTCCAATTTCATAAATGAGCGCTGAAGTCTTCCTGTAATCATTTCTCTGTTGGTATTTTTGGAGCACTTCTAATCAAGAAACAGCTGACTCTCTCATGGAAAATTAATTTCACCAAGATGATATGTACTAGAAGAGGCAGCAGAGTAATTTGCAGCTTGGGAGTTGATTCAGAAGAGGTCTGAGTGTGATCCATGCCAGCAACCCACACAGGAAGGGGACAGACCCGACACGTCTTGCTCCTGACCCCAACACACGGAAAGGACCTTCCTCCAGCATTCCCCGGCACAGGGGATGTTGTGGTACCTGAGGCCCCCAGCCAGCAGAGTCAGCCACTGAGTCAGGAAGAGGGGCAAGCAGTTCACAGCAGTCCTGCATGCCTGCTGCGGTATCAGCACCCAGCACGGCAGCCAGGCTTTCCTGAGGAAGAAGCAGGTCTTCCTCTGCTTTGAGATTACGGTTTTCTGTCACATTCAGCAGTTTTTCCCCAGCTCATTAGTCCATCAGAGGCTGTCTGTGAACTCACCATGGCCCACTGCAATGTGCAGCCTTCTGCGAGCACCGGGGCTTCTGGAGCATCTGGACCCCATCCCAGCATAGGCAGCCCCACCAGCCCCCACCCAGCCCTGGGAGCACACATCTCAACCAACAGAGCCATAAATCAACGTACAATCAGGGTAACTGCTGCTGTACAAACCGCTTTGCCAGATGCTTGGAGCAGATACGAAGCATCCAGCAGAGCTTGCAGGATGCCTGTGCATGGGAAATGTGACAGAAACCCTGAAGGGATGAAGGTCCCATAAGCAGCAGGGATGGGTGCTCAGGTCACCCCCAACACCCCATACAAACACCTCTGGTGGGGCCCAGGGTCAGCAAAACAAGCAAACCCTGCCTACCTTAAACCTTTTGTTAAGCTCTCCCAGCAGATCCCAAGTATCAATTCAGCTTCATTAGCATTAGCAATACAAAGGGGTTTAATCAAACTAAACCTCCAAGGAACAGATAGACTGTTAGGATAGTCTTAACTTGCAAACAACCTAACCAGGAAATTTAGCAGCATCCCATAGGTAATACACCTCAAGACCTCCGTCTCTATTAGCCTTAAAGTGGCACCACACATCCCAGACAGAGTGCCTGAACAATTAAATAACAGGTTCCTATTAGTTTTAGGGAATTTAATATTAATACCACCAATGTTATTTAGCCCTTCACCTCCAAACAGCACAGGAAGGAATAATCTGGTACGTTAAGTGATCTAAGAATTAACAGTGCAGCAGCACTGAGTTGGTAATGACAAACCACTCATCTCCAAAAGTGGCACGTTTGCAGCCTGCACTTGCACAAAGAAAATGGGGAAGATGGGAGACTGCAGTGATGCTCAACCAATGCCTGAATATGGGGAATTTGAATCTGAACCATCTTAGAGGAAAATGACCACAAAGGGGGAAGCAAACTCATATTAATCTAAAAGTGAACATTAAAAATTCAGGAACACTGAAGATAGAAACTTTCAGTTGCAATCCCACAGCTAGTTGAGCTGAGGCATTTGTGCAACTCACTTTGAAGATCAACTTTACGATACCCATCAAGAGGAACACAACGTGCTCTCTACACATGGCAAAAACTCAGAAGGCCAAGGGAGTTCCTGAAATGTTTGCAGCACCAAAGCACCCATGGAAGGAACCCTGCACCCCAGCAGCAGCCAGTCATACCCAATGGGTCAGCAAGCAGCCCAGAGCTGGCACATATGACAACCCGCTCCATGCAGGCGATGTTGAAGTGGGGAAACCAGGAGGACACAGTTTACTCATGCACCAAAGCAGGAATATCAAGGATGGCTTAAGATCACACAGGGCTTTGCAAAGCTCAAGAGCTGCTCAACTCCCAGGTTCTGCTGCAATTCCTCTTTGGAAGGAAGGGTGTAGTGACATGTGCAGGCTGGAGCATAGAGCATAACAAGCATTTGCCCAAGTTAAATATTACCCTTCCTAGAGGGATTCGGACTCTCCTACATTAATTGCAGTTCAGGAGATGCGATTGCACATGACTGCATCTCCTGTTTATTTTCCACTCCTCCTCCTCTGCAGTGATGGGCAGCTCTCCCCATCTACAGCCTGCCCTTCCCATCTCGCCTCCCTTTGCCAGGGTCAGTGCAAATGCTTCCAAAGGAGAAAAAGAGCATCAGCTGCCAGCAGATTTCTCCACACACAGAGCATAAAAGCACAGCACTCACTGGGCACTTGTGGGCACTGCACAGTTAAATGCACAATAAAAGGCTCTTCAGCAGGCAGAGTGAAATGGTTGCTAACCTCTCGGGCTGGCAGCACTGCCAGGCTGCTGCTGGATACCGACAGCAAACATTTACAGTCCTGTGTTTGTTCCCTAGGTTCATTAGGAGACAAAGTGGTGGAAATTCCTGTGTCCTGGACACAGTCTCGAAGCAGCAGGAATCCTGATGCCTGAGCTCGATGCTCATGTGGGATCAGGATGAGGAAATGGAGAGCTTTGGTTAAAATATAAATCAATAAGAATTAAGTGAACACCAAGCAAGGGAGAGGAAGAACAAGCAAATACTCCCCAGCGATGCCCCTGATGCAGGAGGGCAGGGAAGGACGTGTGCTGCCTGGGACAACTCCTTGCCTCCTGGGTCATGGGAAAGGAAATCTTCCACTGCAGGCAGCCCCCACCACCAGCCCAGGCATCCTACTCATCAAACAAGCATTAGGATGTGCAGGAAAAGGGGATGTGGGGTGAAACTGCCCAGGAAATGTATTCAATATGGAGTTTTCATCAGGGCTGTCCTTCACCAGTTGAAGCAACACAGCCAGATCACAGCAGGTAACAAAAGGCAGGTTGGATCTGGATTTTAAACTCTATATACATCACACGCCACTGAAATAGATTTTGAAATCACCAATTTGTTAGTGCTCCAAACTAGGAGATTAACTATACCCACTGGAGAGTATAAAATTGTCAAGATAAAGCCAAGTAAACAGTCAGAGATTTACTGACTCAGTTCACACAGTACAAACTGCACTGTCTAAAGCTTAAAGACCCTCACTTTGATAGAGGAAAAAGACAATGGGACTGCTGTTTAGGATATTCCCCAAAAAAGCAGACAAAGACCTGATTTTTCAAGCATGTTTTACAAGTTCAGCGTGGCTGAACAAAATGGGTTATCACATGCACAGCCTCCTGTTTGCTGCAACTGAGCTGTTTCAAAGCAGGGTCTGAGATGTTGTCTCTGATCAGTGGTTTGCCTTCACACCAGGTTGGACCATTCCAGTTAACATGCACGAAGCCACACGTCCTCTCAGCTGTCATGCTTCAATGCAGGCAGAGGACTTGTGGTTACAGCATTTGTTCTTTGCTCACTCCAGCAAGACACAGCACATCTTCCACTGCCATTTATGGCTAAAGCACAGTCCAGCTCCTATTTACATCTTCTTTCTTTCCCAAGAATAAATGAAAATACCATGGGGAAAGTCTCATCCCTGCCTAGTTTGCCCATGATGCATGCATCCAAGGGGAGCTGCTTCTTGCCACTGGAATGGTGAAATCCAAGGCAGAGATTTTTACCACTATGGTGGGCTCATCTGTGCCAAGCCGCTGGCTGCTGCATGTCTCCAACCTCAGTAGGGCACACCAGGGGGGACAAACCACCCCACGGAGGTGCAAGGCAGGTTGCAGGGTGCAACCTGGCTAAATGCTTATCAGCAGGACAGCGTCTACCACCAGAAGCCACAGGCTCTCATCTAACATGACACTGGGTGTTTCGACTCCTTGCTGGAGCTAAAACAGACTGCAATACTGCAGTCAGTACCTACTAGTGAAAATAAAGCATCATGCAACCACTTCAGCCCTGGAAAGAAAAAGGCTGCTTTGCAGCAAGCATGATTGCTGCTGTGGAGACCGCATCTACGGTGAGATCCCTCTGTAGCAATACCCCAAGACTATCCCTGCTGTGGTTTCTTTTCCATACATTAGCAGGCCTTGGGAAACCACCAGTTTCAGCAGCCAGGGAAGAGCACTGCCACAAACCCTGCTACACATCAGCCTGGCTGTCTGCTGGAGAGCCCATCAGCCCTTTCAACTCCTAACATCCTCCAAGCTGAAATTCTTCAGTCATGTGGGGTTATTGTTGCCCGAGATCTTAAAGGACAGCAGCTCAGAGCTCCCTGCCAAGGGTACTTTCACCACACAGTGCCATTAAGATCCACAGCAGCTTGGCCTCTGCAGTAAGATTACAGAGTTGTTCTTGTCTGCAGTAATTAAAGACTGCACTGTAAACAGTCAGTACAGCTGCTGTGTTTTTGTAGGGGGAAAAAAAGCTATCAGAGAGAAGATGCAACTTTGAAGTTCCAACATACAGACCATCAGCTACAGGATTTTGTAAGAACTCTGATGTCCTAAGACATTCATTAGCTTTGCTCTGGGATATGTAGCCTTGGAATACCTAACATTTTTTATATGGCTTTCTTCTGCCTGACAAGTGAACTACTAATACAGCTGCTGTAACTAAATTAACCAATTCCATTATCAGAGTACGGAATGACTTCACTGGAAATAATTAATCCCTCTATCTATGAACTTAGCATCTAAGAGAGAATGCATCACATCACACCTGCATGATACCTTCCTGTGTGTCAGCAGAAAAGCAATAGCACAAGAGCCTGTTTGGGATGTCTTGAATAAGGCAAAATGGGAAAAGCCTCCTCTCTGCTGTGCACACTGGAACAAGACCCTGGGATCCAGCACACACAGACCCTTCTCTGTGGGGAGCAGAATAGGGAAGCACCATGCCCTGTGGCTTCCGTCTGAGTGATTATCCTCTCCCTCACTGCCAAATCATCCCTCCTGCCCAACCACAGCATTTACCAATAGTGCTGCTGCCCTGATGCCAGGCATAAGAAAAGCCTAATCCTTATCACAGGAAGGGGGAAATAAAGTGCCCAGGCATCACACACTTGCATTGCACCACCTTCTACTACAAGCACCACACTCACAGAACTGTGCCTAATGCACTGCCATTAAGTTACACATTAATCCTAGATAAGCAGAAACAAGGCTACTGAGCGAGCTCAGCAAGGGATAAGAGGGTCACATAGCCCCAGGCTATAAGCAGGGCTCAGGGTCCACCACAGGGTGAGGGGCAGGAGGCTTGTGGCCCCCACACTGCCACCCCACCAGGTTGTGATTGCACAAACAGGAGAAAACCATGATGGAAGTTCAGTGATGCCGTTGTCTGCAGTAGGATGTGGGCACAGGGTGCTAGGCACCGAGTCTGGCTGCACACAGCCTCCCAGCAGCACAGGGCTCAGCCATCGCTGCCTTCTCCTGCCCCAAGTCACCAGCCCTCATCACCACGGTGCCTCTGCAACTGCAATTCCAAG
The DNA here is from genome assembly GCA_032466535.1 of Forpus xanthops. Lineage (NCBI taxonomy): Eukaryota > Metazoa > Chordata > Aves > Psittaciformes > Psittacidae > Forpus > Forpus xanthops. The sequence continues at coordinate 14,879 of JASSUY010018803.1, read as the reverse complement.
CCAAAGTTCTTCCCTATCACTGCCTGGCAGTCCTGGAGAGGGACAAGCAAACATGAGGGCACACTGGGGAAAAGCAAACGACCTCCTTCCTCCATCCCACTCCCTCACACCTTTGAGCTCCTCACACAGAAGTTTCTTGAAGAGTTGTGCTTACCGAGGGACCTGACTGCTCACTCACTGATACGAGCAACAGGGCAGGGCGAAAAACCCATCAATTCCAGCCTGCCTGCAGCCGGAAATCCAGCTCTGCAAACAGGAGTCAGACATTTGGTTACCTTGGGAAAGATAAACATGCTGGGAACCTGAGGCCAGTGCTCCCTGCATGTCTCACTCATCCCCCCATAGGTTTTGACACAGCAGCACCAGGAGCCCATACACAGGGAACCGACATCAGCACACAGCACCTGGAGGATGCTCCAGCCCTGGCAAACAGGACCTGGGTGGGCACAAACAAGGCAGAGCAAGAGCTGGGGAGCAGCTCAGTGCTTTGCCACCACAGCACAAGGCTGGGCTCTGGGAAAGCAGGGAGGGAGCATTGCTGGTACCATCCTGCATGACCAGATCCCAGGCAGAGCAAGATGCAGAGGCCCCAGGGTACAATGAGCATGCAAACTGGGAGGGTGGGACAGGTCAGAAACACAGCCTCTGAAAGCAAACATTGGCATCTCCTGCACCAATGCAGTGCCAGTGCCTTGGCACTTCCCTGCCCTAGGCTCAATCTCAAAGGCAGAGGGGAAAGCCCCCATGCTCACCTGAAGCTATGGTAATCCCAGCATGGTCATCCCTACCCTCACCCAAGCAACTCCCTGTGACTGTACAGAGCCCATAGGTGCCCACCTCCCGTTTCTGTCTCCTCTGTATTCAACTCTCATTTAAGTGTCCTCAGCCTCTGATCCCAACATCACCATGGGAAGTTGAAACTCACAAGTGCATCAAGGCTGCTCTGAGGGCTTGGAGGTGGCACAGTTCCTTTGCATCCTATAAGCATCACACCGAAACACCATGTACATCCACATGCATCCTGTGAAGACAGACCTGAGCAGCTCCCCGGCGCTCTCAGGGCACACTGGTGCCTTGGTTTGGCTGAGCAGAGGGTGCAGGTGCCCTTTCGGGTTTGCTGGCTGCTTGCTGGGTGGCTGGGCACTGCCTGAGCACAGGCACAAGGTGAAAATGCAGCTTGGAATAACAAAACGAGGTTTGCAGCCAGGCTTCCATCTCCCAGGTCTACCTTCTGCACTGTAACCCAGTGTGGTATCCTGCTATGGAACGCTATCAGTGCTGCCCTCCTACTCCCTCCCCTTCCTAAAAGATCTGCCAAGCAGCATTTCACAACCTCGGTGTATCCATTGAGGTATTTGCAGTCATTGGATCCAACAGTGATCCAATGTGGGTAGTAAGAAATCCTCAAGTGTGCCTGGCATTGGAAGAGCCCTATGCAGGACAGCTGGAAGCAAAAGCAGCTTCATCAGGGGCTTAACATCCTCCTCTCTCAACATCTCCCTTACTCCGAACAGTCAGGGTCTGCTACTGCAGACACCCCCAGGTTTGGGAAGGCTGCAAGGAAGGAGCTGGGCAAGACTCCTCCAGGCTGGAGCAACCCCAAAGAGCCATGGGGAAGGTGCTGGTCAGGGCTGGTGTCCCATATGCCCTTCAGCCCACTGAGCATGGCACCAGCCCACAGCAATGCAGCAGCCCACTCTCTTCCTCCTCCCCACCAAAGCACCAGATTAATTCATCCACTCAAGTTATCCAATTTGGCCAGGTTGTGTTTGCTTCTCAGGGGCATTATGGCTGAACACCATTGCCCTCTGCTCCCCTCATCCTCCACACAGCTGACTCCCTGGCACTGCTTTGCAAACACAGCCCTGTAAGTGCCATGTTGTTTTTCAGCAGCATCCTGCAGTTTGGGGGATTTCTGACCCACTACCATGCCACACGGATGCAGTGCCCCGGACACAAAGAGGAACAAGGACTGGTGTCAGCACCCACTGCAAGCCCTATTTTGCCAACAGTTTTCAGCAGCATAGCAGCAAACGAGACAATTAGTATGTTGACTTGCTTTATTTCTGTTCTAATTAGGTGAAAGCAGAGTTAACCTGGAGCACCGCGAAGCTGGGCACCCCCTCAGCACTGCTGCCTCCATTTCCTCTTGCCTTAAAGCACTTCCCAACCCAGTGCATGAGCAAGCAACCCTGGAGCAGTTTGACAGGGCCAGGTACCACCAGACACCCCCACTGCTGCAGCCTAGGAACTGTAAGACCATTTAATACAACCCAAAACACCAGAAAGCAGGCACTGATGGAACGATTGCAAGCCAGCAAGACTGCTGAGGCCTCTGAAAGACAAAAGGATGCTTGACCAACCCTTGCCTGTAATTATAAATGCAGGTAAGGGCAGGAGGATGCATGATGGGCTTGGGCTGGAGGAGAACTGAGACAAAGCCTGGTTTGCAGGCTTGATTAGCAATAAATTAAACATGGGAACACTTAGCACGTGGCTGTCACATGAGAAGTTCTGGAGCCCCATACGAGGGCTCAGGCCACGTCCAGGAGAGATGGGGCAGCCAGGTCTGTGAATGGGGAAGCAGCAGTGATGCTGTGGGGAGCACCGGCACCTGCTGCTGTGTGAGAACTGCACACCTTGGTTCACCTCAAAGTGGAAGTTTCCAATACCTGCCCCAGTCCCCACTCCTCCACACGAGCCATTTGGTCAGGGTATTTTCAGTTCTGCAGGCAGCACAGTCACGTCCATGGAGTGAAGAGCAGCAAGCTGTACTGCCCTCCTATGCTGAATGGCAGAAAAGATGAAAAGGGGCTACTGGAATGAAGTTCTCTTTTCAAGAAAGGACAGCTGACGTGAACAGCCAGCATGTTCCAACAGCTTGCTCAGCTGATGGCTGGTGAAGCGGCACAGCACATGCTCATATCACACTGAGTGTGGACACAGGGACTGGGCATCCACAAACACTCCTCTCCACAAAGAGCCCCTACTCTTGCAAGGAGGAGATGATAGCTGTGCACCTTGGACACCCTTGCCCTACCGCTCCAGGCAGACCCTAGCAAGCACAACAGCTCGTAGCTGGAAAGTCACTTTCAACTTGCCTCACTGTCTGCTTACAGCAACACTTCCCCCTGCCCTCAGGCAGGAACAGACCTTGTGCAGCAGATCTGCTGCCACGTCCACTCACACTGCTCACAGTGCTGGGGTGCAGGAGGGGCACGCACCTTCTCAATCCGCATGGGGATAAGCTGCAAGCAGAGCAGCACCAACCTGCGCTGAGCAGGAGCCCCAAAATGGGGAGAGCTGCTCTTGCTGTGGAACACGGGCTCCCACCACACACCGTGTCTCCAGCACAGCGAAGGCCAAGGCAAGAAGCAAGTGCCTCTGGGCTAAAAGAGGCACCATCTGCTTCACTCCTCTGCAACCAGCATGAGCAGCTCTGCTGCCACATCCAAAGTCCTTCAGGGTTCCAGGGCAATGCTGCTGCAGGGACCAGGACAAGGAGAGATGAGACTTTTGTGAGCTCCAGCACTGCTGGTGGCTGCTGCAGGGCATGTGGGGCCCCTGCTGCAGAGCCATACCAGCTCACACTAAAGTCACAGTTCCTTTCAAGGAGGTGGAAGCCTGATGCCAGAGCTTCTCCCTTACCTACCAATATGGAGCTCTATATAGCTGAAACATGGTTTCAAACTGAAACCTAGAAAATGAAGCCTTTCCCCCCCGGATCCTCCAGGATGCTGGATGACTAACATTTGCATGCTCCTACCTCCCCATCACTTCACTTTACCCATCTGGCTCTACATTTGGTCACTGCCTGCTGAACTACCCAGGTTCTTCGAAAGCAGCTCCCACACCATGCAAACACAGCTGAATAACATTGTCACTCAGTAGCTGGTCTCCAGACCAGCATTTTCAAGGGCTTTGATCCATTTCAAATAAGGCAATGAGCTTAGCCCTTGATTAAATACATAGCATAATCCACCTAAATCTTGTTAGCCGAGAAGCAAGTCGCTGGTCTCACTAGCTGTGGGTGGCATTGCGTTTCACTGCCAGGCAAGCAGGGCTGCCTGCAGCATGAAGATGCCCATGGGGGCACAGCGAAGGCAAGCTGAAGCACTGGTGACTGCAGCAAGGAGGCACAGAGCTTGCCCATATGGATTCAAAGTACAGGAGTTCATGGGATCCTCTTGCAAAGCTTCCTCCTGTAACAAGCAAAAGCCACCCATAGAAAGAAAGTGGATTCCCTCAAGGGCACAGGGAGGGTATCTCCAGGCTTACCTTCAGCCAGGACAGTGGGCCCTCAATAGGAACCAAAGCCCTAAATAAAATCCACAGCAAGAGAAATGACTGAGCGAGGGAGCCAGGCTGCAGCATGGGAGGAGGATGTGCTGCAGCTTTGGGGGAGTTTCACACCGTATGAGTTGTGCTTCCCTTTTCTTGGGAGGAATGAATCAGCACAGCATTTGTAGAGCCTTAGCAGAAAGGACCGATGACAAGTGGGAAGCACATCACAAGGACAACTATTCCAGCTGCTGGATGGACAAGAGCCTGGCTCCAGGCGAGATGCAGGTGTGCAGCCAGGGTCAGCATTGCAAACATCCCATTTCCCAAGGGCAGCATCACCATCTGCCTGCTCTGGTCAGCACTCACCAGCTGTGGTGAGCAGCAGCACCACTTTCCTCAGGGTCCCAGGCTGCCTCTCTTCCCACCTCTCTGCACTTCCCAGCACAGGCACCAGTGTGGGTGCACATGTGCCAACCCCAACAGCAGAATATGGGGGAACCAGGCAGCTTGGGAAGTAAAGCAGAAAAAAACCCTCTTTCAACAGGCAAGCTCTGCTCCCATCCTGCTTCTCTCTGGGATCACTTGATAACGTACAAGTGAGTGTTTCAAAGTGCAGAGAGGCAGAACAGCGAGCAGGGGAACACTGTGAGGAGGGGGACTCTTCATTAGGGACTGTAGTGATAGGAAAAGAGGTAATGGGTTAAAATTGAAACAGAGGAAGTTTACACTGGATATGAGGAAGAAATTCTTTACTGTAAGGGTGGTGAGGCACTGGAATGGGTTGCCCAGGGAAGTCGTAAATGCTCCATCCCTGGCAGTGTTCGAGGCCAGGCTGGACAGAGCCTTGGGTGACATGGTTTAGTGTGAGTTGTCCCTGCTCATGGCAGGGGGATTGGAATTAGATGACCTGAAGGTCCTTTTCAGCCCTAACTATTCTATGATTCTATGCTGTTTCCCAGCCCCAAGGATGCTGTCTCCCAGCCTGAGGCTGCTCCCCACTAGCAATTCCCCCTACAGCCGCTCTTACCTAAACAGAAAAATACACTAGGATGTGGGACAGGAGATATTTGCTCCCGAGGTTACCCTGTATTTATTATTTGAGTCATTATAAGACAAAAACCCTGAAAAGCATTATTGCTCTCTATTTCCCTCTGGGTTTCAGACACAGCATGCAGGGATCAGCTCTGCAGGGGGGTGACCTCCCCCAGGGGCTGATCTCAACTAAGAGGCAGGAGCTCTGCAAATCCCTGCTCCATTAGCAGCTCCAAGGCTTCCTGCAGCAGCCAGGCACGTTTCAACAGCCACTGAAAGGATTTTAAGTTAATTTAACCATGTTAACACGTTATGTGGCTTCTGTCATCTCAATTACCTTAAAAAGCCCAGGCACAAATCTCAGGGGGAGTGCAAGGGAGGAGGGAAAAATAATGATTTAAGAATTAGTAAGGAGGAAGAAGGAAAAAATAAGGTTTTGGGCACAATTCCAAAGCACAATCTTAGGCAGATCGGGGCGGGGGGGGGAAATCACAGGATTTCAAAACCAAAAGACCAAGCAGTGAACAGAAGAAATATCTGCTTTAATCGAATACTAGCCAGGAAGGCTCAGCAGAGCAGATCTCACCAGTCACCAGCTGGCATAGAAGGAAATCAGCCTTTTGGCACTGGTATCCTCACCCAGAGCCGGGCAAGGAAAAGGGCTGCCCGCAGAGGAGCCAGGATGATAAATGACAGCAGTTGAGCATTGCAGGGGCATTTCACTGCTTCAGAGGCTGCTGCTATAACAATCTTCTCTGACTCAGCAGCTGAAAGGGATGCTGGGAAGGAAGCACCATAAAAAAAAGTCATGCATTATTAATATGGGCTCTGGCAGCAAGACATGAGTTGGAAAAACACTGAGGGGGAAAAAAATGACTGCAGAATAAGAGCAAGCTGCATGTGTGGAAGCATTTCACACTGCTGCCAGAGCCACTGTGGGCAGGGGTCACCCTCCATGGGGTCCTCATCTGCAAGCAAGCCCCATGTTTGCTGATAGCAACTTAATACCCACTATGCCCTCCCTCCGAGCAGGTTGCTGCAGAAAACACCGCATGCCTTGGGCATGGCCTGCTCTAGTTTCAAGCTACAACAGCCCCAGGCTGTCCTGCTGTGGAATACAGCCATTTTAGCAGGTTTATCTACCTGCGGTCTGGGCATCGCCTGTAGCTTCCCCTGTTGCCTCCCACTGCATGCAGCCCCCCGCCAGCCCTTCCCAGCCACCCCACTGGGGTTTTAATGGGAGCACTAGTCACACCAGACTCCTGCAGCCTCCTGCCAGCATGCTGACGCAGAGGGCACAGGAGGCAGGAAGGGGAATGAAATGCTTTCCTCTTCCTGCCAGGTAGGTGGGGGAAAGAAGTAGCACTTGACTACCTGGAGCACTGCAGCGTTTGCTCTCCTCTTTTATGCTGTATGCTTTGTATTATCACTGCTTTCCATCCAAAATCCTTGCTTCCAGACACAGCCTCTCCCAGCCTGTTGCTGAGGGGAGACACCGTACATTAGGACTACATGTTCCCCTATCGCAGGCATCACCTCCGCCAGCATATCCTCCTCATTACAGGGTAACCCTCTAATCCCTCCACAGGAGCCTCCTGGCAGCAGATCAGCATATTTAAAGTTTCAGCCCAGATTGGTCCCCAGCCTCTCCAAAGCAAAGGAGGTGGCTAACACGGTGCCAGGATTCAAGTGGTTCCTTTGATCGCTTGTATGGTGATAGCATTCAAGTACAACCGATCAATTATTTTGCCATAGAATTCCCTAGATAAGCAAACACATGCTGGCTGAAGACTGCTTATACCATAGTCCAACCCACAGCGGTGCTATGGGGTTTTTCTGCCTGTATTTGCTTTCTTCCATTATGTGTGCAGTAGCATCCTCCATATAGAAATATTCCCTACCCTTTACCTTTGAGATTAGAGAGGCACAGGGAGAAAACAACTTTGGAGGCACTGTTTTCACACACACAAATGTGCCTGCTCATCAGGGCAGGAAAACGAGGGCTTTCTAACACAGCAAGCTCCCACTGAGCAGGGAAACTGAGGCACAATCCAGAGAATAAACCATGGTGCTATTTGAACCCACATCCCCTGGAAGCAGCCTCTTCTCTATTGCAAAAGCCAAGGGGACAGGCACCCTGGCTGGGATCTCCTCTGCTGCAAAGGGGGCTGGCCAACACCACAACAGCATCTTCTGAGGGGCCTCAGGACAAGACTCACAGAGCAAAGGCTTTGGAGGCATTCACAGCAGTCCAGGACCACCACACACAACCACAGGTTTGCAAAAGGAGTTCTTTTCCATCTCAAAACCAAAACACCATAAAAACCAATCTTTTGGGAGTCACAAACAATGTAGTCACTTGCTTTCAACCAAAGCCCAGTCCAAGCAAGTACTAGCCCTCCTTACCTTCCCCATGCAACCAGGAAGGAGAAGCTCAAAGCAAGTCTCTTGCACTCCTGAAGTAATATTTACATGTGCTGGAACAGCTAAGTGTCAATTAGGTGTACTAAAGCTTGTGCCTCCATACAGAACACCCACAGCCACCCAAGCACGACAGCCCATTCCTTCACTTTGGACTCCTCCACTTCAGGTTTGAACCACTAGCAAGCCCCAGAAATTTCCTTTTGTAACGGAAAGAAAGCATCTCCCAGCTCTGCCTGCCACACTCCATGCTATAGCTGCGCCCACTGGGACATGCTGTCCCTCCATCACTCCATCACCCATGGGACCCTTTCAAGCAGCGGATGAGGATGGCCAAAGGTGGTTTTCCTGCTGGGCACTGACATCACCCCTGAGGTTTTCAGTCTACCTTTCCTTTCAAAGTCAGAGCAGCTCAGTGTGATGCTAAATGCCCTCATGCTTTTAATGTCCTCAATTTCATGTTCTTCCAAAAAAACACATAAAACACCTCTCAAAAATTTCTGATTTGTTTTTTTCTTGCATTTCCACAGCACAGCCTCACTCTACACTTCCTGCTCCATCTCCAAACAGGCCTAATACCCCCTGCATGCAGAGCAGGTGCTAGAAAACCTTCCATCACACATCAACCATCTTAACACACCAGTATTTAAAACGCTGTCAGACAAAACCACAGTCAGAACAGTCCGAATGCAAAGCAGAAGTAAAAGCCAGTTTGAAAATAGACTTTACTGAAATAACCCAGCAAAGGTTTTGTCAAAGTAAACACATGTTTTATTGCAATGATGATGCTTTAAAAATAAAGCTGTTCAGGGGAAGACTTTCTCTCTCTGTAAAGCTGCATCTTAGTTTCTCTTCCAGACTATCATCCCTTGGTGCTGCCACAGGGAGAGCAGAGAGTCTTGCAGCGCCTGATCCAGCACCAGTGGTTGAAGGTCACCAGCGCCACCCTTATGAGGTTCCCCAAAAGATTCAATAAAATGAAGCATTTCAAGACTCCATGCACTGCTTGGATATTAAAATATACCAACAGAAACAGCATTCAAATAGGCACAAGAGCAAACATATAACTCCCCACATTGCTCATCTCCATTCCCTGCAGTGGTCCCTGGGGTGTTCATTGTGCCCTGCAGAGCAGATGCTGTCTGAGTTAATGCAATTAATGAGTCCACCTGGAAAAGAGGCAGACGATCAGCTCAGCAAACAAAGCAGCAGTGTCAGAGCCCTGATCTCCACCACAGCCAACTGCCACCTGAAGTGACCGAGTGCCTGATAGCACTGACCATGAAGGGCTCCCACGACCATGAACTTGAGGTGTTCTGGAACTCTGGGCTGACAGCACTAATGGTTTTGCTTTAAGGTTTGGTTCACTGCAGCTCACTGAAGTTTTGAAGCACTTCATTTGCAGGAATGAACCAGTACATGGGAGATTGTGACTGCTGACTGGCTCCCATAAGGCAGGCCTTCCAGAGATGGATGGATGAAACATGAACTCTTCACATGCTCCCTGCAGTTGCAACACCCATCAGCAAAATAACCCAAACCAGACGTGCCTGACAGACAACGTGGGTGCTTGCAGGTAAGAAAACCTAGTAATTCACCTGTCTTCAGAGAAACCTTGTAATTTGTTACCCTTGACCAAAAGGTGGTCTCTAAATCTCTGCACCACCAATGCCTTGGACGCATTTGGAGCATTGCTGTCCTGCCTGCATGCGAGGACTTTTGGGAGACTCGGTACTGGAAGAAAGTGTTGCTGTCGAAGGAGCTATTTCCCACAGACATCACCTCTCTCCTTCCACATGTTATTACAGAAGATCCTGAGCTCAAGTTGTTGTATCAAGGCACACTTGATGATTGCTTACTACCCCTAGTCACTGTCAGATCCGATGACTACAAATACCTCAAAGGATACGCTAAGGAGCAGGACTGTTCCTTCCCGAGGTTGTGAAATGCTGCTTGGCAGATCTGTTGGGAAGGGAAGGGAGTAGGAAGGCAGCACTGATAGCGTTCCATAGGAGGATACACGCTCCCTTACAGTGCAGAGGGAAGACCTAGGAGATGAAAGCCTCACTGCAAACCTCAGTCTGTTATTCCAAGCTGCACCTTCACCTTCTGCCTGCGCTCAGACATGCCCAGCCACCCAGCAAGCAGCCAGCAAACCCGAAAGGGCACCTGCACCCTCTGCCCAGCCAAGCCAAGGCCACCACAACTCACCAGTGTGCTGCTCAGATGAGCTGGCCACCAGCACCTTGCCATGGCCAGCATCCCCTGCTCCCTTGCTCATGACTCTGCAGGGCCATCCCACTTCTGCTGTTCTCTCCACCAGCCACCAAGTCTTAGCAGGCTCTTGCTGACATCCCCACTAGAAGCACATAGATGCCAAAAGCAGCAGCCACCCACTGCCCCACACAACCTCCCCACTCCCAGACTTGCCAGCCCCAGCTCCACGTCCCACAGTGCTATCCCCCTTCTCAGGGCCACAACCATTGCTCTTTCTCCATTCCTCGCTACCAAAAAGGAGCCACAACCTCACCAACCACCTCCCACAGCACCATGGTCCCTCTACTTGGGGGCCCTCCCATCTGGAGCAAAGCCATAGTAGCAAAACCTTTTCCCATTTTCACCCTGGAACTCCTCTGTGCTAACATCAGCCAGGCTGATGCATTAAACTGACCTGGACCAGCCATGTTTGGCCACCTAATACTCTTGTAAGGGACCAAAGTGACAAACAAGCTGTACAAAGGATGCTACTGGTCTCTGCAGTACTGTCCTCCTGTCCATCAAAACACAGTGAGAAGGAATAGCGTTTCAAAACACGCCTGAACATCAAAATCAAGGCCTTGTGCCATAAATATGATTCAGGGCTAATGCTCCTACCTCATGCCCTGTATGACTGGTCTGGAGCAATTCCTGATAAGTTTTGAGGAAATAAAGCCAGAGAGGATTACAGCCCTCTCACAGGTCAATCTTTCACCGAATAATTTGAATTCTCTGCGTTACCTCCCTGCATTAGACCCAACCATGTAAGACTCCTGCACAAACATAAGTTTAAAGGCACAAAATACAACAAAAAGGCTCCAACATCTGGAGAGACAATAAGGGAAAAGCCTGGTGCAGCCACATAAGCACCTGGGAAGGCCCCTGACCTCCCTCCTCTCAGCAAGGACCAAGTCCAAGGTCTGAGAAATTCCTACTGTGGCAGCAAGAGTTATCAAGATGAAACAGCAACTTGCAGTGCAAGCAGCTTGTGAAAGCATTACTGTTCTCAGCTGCAGAAAGGAATTCCCCTGATTTCCTAAAACCTGTTAAAAGAGCATAAAACCAGATGTTTTTAGGAGAGCCATATGAGCCACCATGACATGGAAACACAGGACAGGCAGGGAATGTAACATAGCTCCTGGAAAGACCCACAGCACCCTGCACAAATTCAGGAGCAGAGGTTAGGACTAAATAGAAACAGCTTCTCAAGGTGTTTCACCTCCATGTCAGCATGCTCTTTGTACCCACATTATCCTTGCTTCAATCTTGGGTCCAGGCACAGACAGAACAATTCCAGCCAGCCCATTCCTGAACATCCCTTCTGGATAAGCAAGAGGCACACAAGGTGGCTGTCCCACGAGGGCAAGAGCCCCAGTGCCAGGAACATGCCCTGCAAAAAACACCCACCAAAGTGTCCATGGGACTCCAGAGCGGGATAAAACAGTTCACCCAGTGCCAAGCTCTGCTTATTCCAAAGACAAGGCCAGTCCCATTGCTTGTAACTAAAACAGAGTCTGCCTTGCAGTACCTTACACTGCTCCGGCTGTTCACAAGACCCCTGAGCAAAGGAACAAGGTAACCTCCTGAATGGTCCAAGCATCACCTCATACCTGCTGCCTCACTGGGCTCCCCTGGCAGGCAGCAGAGACCTATGCAGATACAGAAGCATCTCCTGCATCCTCCAGCGGCTGCCTCTCCACCAGCCCCACCATGCCTTGGCCCCAGCTCACCGCGCAGCAGAACAATCGGCTGCCTCATCCAGTGCACAATGGCCACGATGAGACAGACCCACATAATCACCCCAGCCGCGGCAGGGACAAAAGCGAGCGAGCGCTGGGGAACAGCACAGAATAAAAGCAGAGCCTGCTGTATTTGTGCCATCAGCCGGGTCCCTGGTAATTTACTTTCAGAGTTGGCTGCAGGAGCCCAGGGTGACACATGGGGAGGACACACGGGTGGTGGATGTGAGGCTGGGAAGAAGGCAGCGCTGTTTACATTGGATTATTCTGCACAAACTTGAGGCCACAGGAAAAACTCAGTTCCATAGGAAGAAACCTTGGTGAAGAACAGAGATGAGGAGCTCACAAGGCATCACAAATCCAGCACAATGCAAATATAAGCCCCAGAAACCTTGTGCTCCATGAGGGTACCTAGCATGGCTATTTGCTGACAGTAAACATGAATTTCTTCCTGCGTTTCTGTCTCAAGCAGATCGCTGGCATTACCTGGGCTGCAAGGAGCCAAACGCAATGGCCAGCCAGGCAACAGGCCAGTGCTAAGGTAGGCAACCCACAGCCTGGGCTGGGCTCCCCTTCCCCATCTCCAGAGGACACCAGGAGCAGTTTTCCAGCTTTTCCAGCCAGCAAGAGATCCGGCAAGCATGCCAGCTCCACATCAATGCGCTGAGACAGCACCCAGAAGTGCAACTGTCCCAGTTTTCTCCTGGCACTGGCTCACAACTGCACAAACACAACGAGCCTCAGTGATACTGATGAATTTTCCCCCTCAAACCAGGGGCTGAGGGTCAGGCCCAGTTCTGCCCTCCACTACAGTATAGCACATCCTACACAGGGACACTGGGATGCCCCAGGCCCAGGCAGGGCATCCTGGATCCAGCCCTGGGGCCACAAGCCGCTGGCCCCATGAGGGATGTTGGCCATGGCAGACCCTTCCAGCAGCCTGTGGCACTGAGCAAATCAAAGCCCTTTCCAAGCCCAGGCTCCATCTGGTTCAAACTCATGTGGGCTTCAGGTCCCATTTATTTGGATTTTCCCACTCCCCTGCCCATGGTTTATCTGATGAGCTGCATGTCCTTCTTCAGCCGCTTCCCCAACACATCCTTCAAAGGGTAGTTTTAGAGGAGAGGCTTCTCCAGGCTCTTCAGCTGGAGAAAACCAGCCCAGCCCTACCCCATCACACCAAAGGAACAGTGGGCAGGCCAAAGGCCTCAGAACACCCTGCTGATGGCATCCTCTATCACACACCACACGGTTGGCTTATTAAAACCTCCAGTTCTGCTCATGTCCTATCTCATTCACTTTTCTTCCAAGCTCCTCCTTACCACTCTGGCCTGAAAAACAAACTCCCTCCAAGCGCCAGGAGGACAAGCCCAGCCGCCCCGCGAGCACTGGGCTGGGTTTCCATGACAGAACAGTTTTTGCTGAAAGAAGGGAAAAGGAAAGAAAAGAGGAAAAAAAAGGAAGCAGATCTGTCACCTGATGGGGAGATGACTCAGAACATCACTGACATCCATGGGCGCATGGGGACAGAGACCACCTTCACCTCTCTGCCTCCTCTTTAGCATCGCAGATTGCAAGAACACCATCCAAGATCCATGAAGGGAAAGGCCGCTGGGTACAGAGTTGGTTTTAAACAGTACTTCATACCCTACAGCACCTCCAGGACCTCTAGGACTGGGGACAACGCAGAAGCAGCACAAAATTAATTAGGCAACTCTAAAAAAAGGAACAAAACCATCTTTCGAAGTTCCCTTCTTGAACTGTACAGGTATTCCCTCTGGGCCTGGGGAAAACCCATTGTCGTGGCTTAAGGAGAAAAATTACTGCTACAGCTGAACCCAGGACACCCAACCACAGCCACTCCACAGCTCTTGGAGACATCCCCTGCAGTGGGATGTAGGATGTATTTGATTTAAACAACTGTCATCCCCATGGCAGCATAAGAACAGGACAAGTCAGGCTGTGTATACAGCACCATTGTGAAACTGTCCTCCAATGGATGCCACAGAGCAGCTCAGTAAGACAAGGTGAGGAGCTCGGCAGCATACCCATCGGGACAGCAAAGCTCTGAGCCACCATGAGAAGGCACAGGATGGCAAGCCTAGGACATGACCACGGCTCCCCACGCTAGCCCCAGGAAAGGCTCCCAAAGCCCAGCAGCAGCTATGGGACATCATCTGCAAATAAAACCCCATAAAACTCATCTTGGAAAGCACACAAAGGTCTCCTTGAGGGGCCCAAGCAAGGAACGGCACAAGCAACACCAATGACATTTCAAGGAGAAACTCCCATTCACAAGATTTCTTTTGAAAGGGTTGTTTTGACAGAAATAAATTGTTGCCAAAGTTTGGTTGAAGGCCAAACCACCAGCTTGGCTCCTTGCAGGAATGAGATACGTATGGAGACAACAGCTGCTTTCCGATGCCATCTCAGGGGAGACAGGCACACAGCCCTGCTGGCACCGGCACTAGGTGCTAGCCATTCGGGTACACGGCCACTCCAGTCCCCTGTGAAGCGTGCTAAGGGAGAGAACACAGGAACAAGTACGCTCTCCTGAGATACACGCTCCTCATCTTCCCACTTGACAAAAAGCGCAGGATTTCCATCGGGGAGCGGGCTCAGACCACAAGCACTCGGACAACACTCCACTTCTTCAAAACAAACTCTCCAGCAGCAGCGGGATCGCTGCCCCCCGGCTCGGCGCTGCCAGCGGCATCGCTCGGGCCCCGCGGCCGGCACCTCCCGCGGCCCCCCCATGCACCGGGAACCGGCACCGAGGGTCACGAGTGGGTACCGGGCACCCCCTTGGGGAAGGGTGGGTGAGAGATCACCCCCCGGCCTCTCCCCAGCGCCGGCGGGAGGCGAGGACGCGTTGCCCAGCGCAGAGCCCCGGGACACCGCGGAACGGCCGCCGGGGGCGCCGGGCCCGGGCCGCCCCTCTCTAGGCAGCGTCCGCCGGGGGTGCGGATTACTCAGCGTTTCCCGCGAGAGACGCCGACCCCCTCCCCGGGCCGCGGCCCACCGCTTACCGATGCCCGGCGCCACATAGACGAAGTAAAGGAAGGAGGAGGAAAGCGAGAAGAGGAACAGCGCGGCCAGCAGCGAGCGCCGGGGCAGCAGCCGCCAGGCGCCGCGGGGGCCGCGGGG
>JASSUY010018800.1:0-34278 GCA_032466535.1 Forpus xanthops | reverse complement strand
TAAGAGTGTCCTGGGGTGCATGAGGAGGCGTGTTGGACCAGATGATCTTCAGGTCCTTTCCAACCCAAGCCATTTATACTTCTATGAGCTACCCTCATGCAGATAAAGGTGACAGTGAATAAATCTGTCCCGTGTGCCAGGACTCGCAGCTTTAGCAAACCATAGCATAAGAGAAAAAACTTCCTACACTTCTCAACCTTCATCAAATTGCAGATACACAAAGGAAGGCACCATTGCAGGCTTCCTGTATGGTCGCCACTTGGCTGATATCTCTATGGCATCAAGTCCTCTCTACTAGGAGGTGAATTTCTACCACCGTAGCACGTGTGAGATTGTATCTTCTAAGTTTCTTGGATAAGATAATGTATTTTAGAAGCTAACGAGTGGATACCAGGCCATTCAAAGTCAAATTTTGTAGGTTGAAGATGGACCCACACTAAAACATTTATAAAGAGGTAGAAGAAACAAGCGTGCTCGAGCTTCTCTTTGCAGCATCACTGAAATCAATCGAGTTGACACCGGTAATGAATTTGATCCATAATGTCATGATGTCAAATACTTATTCAGTGCTCTGGAAGATAGAGAATCAATGCTGGAGAAGTTGAACTGATTACTTGCATTTTTTTCCCAGTGAGATTCAGAAGTATTCCACCCAATTATCAAGGTGTTTATATATAACTGTGGAGCTGTTTTACTTGAGCTGGTTGCCATAGAGGATTGCAAATGTAGTATGTGAAATACCAGCTCACCTGCTGAGTAGCATATGCTTTCATAAATACCAGATTCCTAATCAGTTTTTAGTAGGAAATAACAACATGTTTCTAACAATGAAGCTTTACTTGGTGACAGGTTCCAGTTGGGTTGGGCTTGGCAGTGTAATACGGTACTTTCTGCAGTTGCTTCCTGTGTGCTTGCCTATTTGAAGCAATGGGATTTTAAGTTGCATCTGTTCTTTGTGGTTGAATTTAGAATAAAGCTCAGTCTGTTTGTCCTCTTGCAGAAAGCCTTACGCTATGTTTGGCCTGTTCTATTAGTGTCCTTAGTGGTCAAGCTGTGCAGTTTAAAAGGGGTTTCGTGTGAGTCTTCAGGAGCATATAGCAATCAAGGTCAGCTGTTACTTCAGGCAGTGGAGAAAGTTTCCCATCTGGTTTGAGGGCATCAGTTCCTTTTGTTCTTGTTTTAATCTTGGATCTGATGGGAGGTTTGCCCGTGACACCAGTCATTGATTATTGCAACCCTAAGTCTTTGCAGTCCGTCTTTTGACAAATACAGGTTATTGATAAGTGCATTTTCAAGGCTTCAGAAACTATTGGAGCTGGCTGACAAGGCCAAGTTAATGTTGTGTTTGGAATCAGCTGCTTTTGTAAAGTGTATTTTAACTAGAGCGCTCCTTCGCATCTATGCTCCACCATAGCTAACTGTAGTAATGTGGCAATAGAAAGGTGTCTAGGGATTGGAGCTCTGTTGTGTGGTATGTAAGTGTAGCTTAAGCCTGGGGTTGTCTGACCATGTCTGAATGCTTCACATTGACAGGCTGCTTTGCCTACATTTCACCAGTAGTGTGAGGTTTATGCTTTATAGCAGTAGAGTAGGCAAGAACAGATCATGTTCTTGCTTAGAGACCGAACGAGCTTCACTGCTTGTGCTCCTGGCTACGCTGCTGGTTTATAGCATTCATTCCTTTCACTAGGCCAGAGGAGCATCCCTTAACCAAAGGTACCACCCTAGAAACATCAGGCACCTCTAACTTGGATCAGCTGTGTAGAAGTGGATCTGTGGCATGCTGGTCCCATCATGCATCCCTCCTGCGCTTCTGCCCCTTTTCTTTCCCCCCCTCTATCTCTCTATTGCAGAGTCAGAGCCTGTCTGCTGCTGAAGGAGGTTGTATGAGAATAATTGATTTATCAGAAGTATTGATCAGCATGATGGCTTCCATGAAATGCCTGTTGTCATAAATGTGCGTGCATGTGTCCCCACAGAACTGTGTGTTTGCACAGGAACATGTATGTACCTATATGTGGGTATATTCCACAGCACAAAACTGTAAGTAAATGTTTAATAAGAGCAAGGAGTAGTTCACAGGTTCTGGTGGTGACATCAAGCAGCCAGTGGTGTTCTGGGAGCATGGCAGGCCTTCAACAGATATATAGGTGGCTTGGAAAATAGGACTTTCCTTTCTTTAGTAGGTTTCTTTATTGAATCCCTGTTGCAGAATCATCTTGATACATTAATTTCTCCCTCAGATGTATTTTTACTTAGCATGACCTATGAAAGTTGTATTGTCATGACATGTTCATTATATTATCTGTTTTATCCAACACTTTTCATTGCACGCTGCTCAGGAAAGGTGAAAAAAGGGCAGTGTTAGAAATTAGAAGGAGGAACACTGCTTCCTCTTCAATATAGATAAAGTTGATGCAACTTGAAATAAAGATCCTTGTGGCCCATTGAAGTTAGATGTTAAAGATGGTGTGGTCACTACCACTACGTAAACCAAAGCCACAGTGAATCTCTGGTGCCAGTGCTTTGTTATGGAGATGATAGCTCCCTTAATTTGAAAGCATATCAGATGGAAGCCTTAGAAATATCTGGGGAGAGATTCACTTTTCTCCATGTGCAGGGTTTGATCTTCATTGAACAGAAGTATCTGAACAAGAGCTTCACTGTGATTCCCTGTAATGTGGTTTATGGCAGTGCTTTTGAACTGGTAGAAGTAGATGTCATTTCATTGGAGATACAGACTGGTATATATGAACTGAGATTTTATGCTGGTGCTGCAGTTTGCCCATACAGGAGATGTGTGATCCTGGGAACTTGAAAGTGTCATTCCAAACCTTCCCCAGGAGGCAGAAAATACCAGAGGATAAACATCAGGTCAAAAAGCAAACTTGAGACCGAGAGCTGATAGAAAATGAATGACTTTGTCCATCCTGATAGCTTAATGAGTCATTGCTAGGGGATTGCTTTGCTTTTAGTAGCCGTGAGACCTGTTCTTAAATGGGTGTCTTCTGTTTGTTTGGTGTTACATACTCCTGGCGAGCAAAAGAAATGGAGCTGAAGCTCTTTTGCACTCAAACCCAATGTGTATTGAACAGATACCTGCATGTGTGGGCAGGATTTGGCCTCAAGGTACTTCCTGGCCTGTATTTTTAGCATTGGGTGAATAATGCTGTTTTGTCGCTCTAATAACTTAAAAAAGCCAAGTTTCAGCGCATTGCCATTCACATATGTCAGGATTAACTAAGGTGTGCTGTAAGAATGGAAGTTGTAACAAAGAAATCCTTTCTCCATCAAAGCTGGAAAGCGTTTCAGAAGCGTTTCTCTTTGTTTTAGTACGTCTGAAATCCCCCAGTTCCGCCTGCCCTACGATGTGGTGAATTTTGAAGCCGAGCTTATGAAGGATCTTGGAGTGAAGGTAATGAAAAATACACCCTGCCTATGTATAGCTGAGAGAGAAAAAAGAACAAGGACTCTGCCAAAGATTAACAGCAAAATGTCATGCACATTAGTAAAGACCGATTAAAAGCTATGCCAGACAGAGGCAGGAAGATGCTTCCTCTTGCTCAGGGCATTTGTCTGTCTCCTGTCTGAATGCCACTAGTTTGGAAAAGGGCAATCAATAGTTCTCATCTGGCATGCCGGCATGTGATTAATTGTCTGTAAGAAACACATTCCTAAATTGCTTTAGGGGTTCAGTGTAGCCACTGCAATGATTTGATTTCTTTTATAATCGAGGGTTTTTTTTCCAGGCAAGTTTGGCATCGCTTTAAACATTCCCACTCCAGACTTCTCCTTTGGTTCCCTCTCCCTGCTTTGGGGTTTTCTCTTCCATATTAGTTTAGCGCACAGTCTTGCATCCAAGTGAATCTTACAGTGAAATGTATAAAATTCAAGTGTTAACGTGTCAAAAATAACAGTCATTCAGCTTCTTGGAAAGTAATAGTGATGCATTGTTGTGTTACGTAAATGTTGTTTCTAGATAATGGGAACATTGCTTTGTTGTTAAAGGTTTAGGTAGTATTGACAACTGCTGCTCATTTGGAGGGAAGTCACTAAATCCAGAATGCATCCCCGGATCAAATCTTTGAGTACTGGGAGGGATAATACGTTTTTAACATGACACTAAAGCATACAGTGAGGGAAGAAGTTCTTCACGTTGGTTCGTATTGTGACTGGTCACAAGAGTCATGTGAGAATCTCATCTGCCCAGGTTTCATGAACATGCAGGGAAGACGTAAGCTAAAGCTTTAAATGCTTTATGTCTGGTTTTCTACTTGAAAGATGCCTTTGTCGCCCTTGAGAAGACTGACAGAATGGAGGTTGAGGTAGGGATGGGGCTAAAACCAGAGCACTGAGACCGTTTTAGATGCAACTGCTGGGGAGAAGCTCTGCAGAACCCAGTTTCTCAAGACTCTCTGATGGAAGGGTCTGATGGAGCCCCCATGTCACCTTGGCCTGCAAGTCCTCTGCAGGTCTGAAGTGCAGCAGAGAACCTCAGTGTAAATTTGCCTCCAAGCTGTGCCGCTGGTTGCAGTTGACCCTTTGGCAAGCTGGTTAGCAAAGTACCTCTGCTTTATACCGCAGCTTTAGATACTTCACATATAAGCCCAGAATAATTCCTGCTGTTTACTTAAAGCATTTCCAATCTGTATTGAGTAAATGCTCAGTAGTGCTGTTTATTCAAGTAATTCTGCTGAAATTAGTAAGAATTAGTCAGCTGAATAAGGATTACGGAGCTGGGCCCTGGGAGTGTTATGAATCCCCACATAAAAATAGTATTGCCATTTAAATTCCTTCATTAGGTTTTCATACCATATGTACACAATAGGATAAAAAACTGCAATGACAATTTATGGGATGTGTGGTGTTGCCAGTGAGGATGTAGTCTGTGTTCCTGAAAGGATTACGACTGCACTGCATGGCTTTTACACCCTGATAACAGCGGTAATACTAAATGTATAGAATCATAGGTAGGGTTGGGAAGGACCTTAAGGTCATCTAGTTGCACCCCCTCTATGTACTAAATCTTCAAAGACCAAAGCCGTGATGGGTGTTTTAGGTTTTGTAGCCTGTATTTTATGTTTGTCTTGTTTTATCACTGATAGCAAAAGTATATTAAATGGAACAACAGCAAGAAATACAGTGACACGAAGGCTACAGCACTGTACGTTGTTGAGATCACAACACATAGTGCTTGCACAATAGAGCATGGCATTTTGTGAAGTGAGTAGCCGGGTGATAGTTTGGTGAGTGTAAAGTGCAGAGCTCAAAACGCGTGTACCCGTGTCAAGAAGTACAGAGTATCAGAAGAGGAATCACACACACTCTGTGCACTCAAAAGCTTTGGGGTTAGGAGAGCTGTGCGGAAGGTGTGTGTATCTTCAGTTGCACAACCTTTACACAGGAGGCTGCTCGAGTGGGCTTGCTGAACCCGCAGCAAACGCTGTTCCCCACCTCACTCTTACTCATTAGAATGAACGAGTGCAAGTCGCTATCAAAACTGATGTCATTTTCAGGTTTGGATTTGGAAAGCCATTGTTACTTTACTATGCGGAGCAGTCTGCTGCCAGTACAAGCAGGGCACAGGGCATTCCTCACCTTCTCCAGCCCAGTCTTTTGCAGGCAGGTTTTCTGAATGCACAACCCCTCCATTGGCTTCACTGAGGGTTTTTGGCATAAAGGTTTTCTAGCTAACATTCTCAGTGCAGAATCCTGGCTGTGAGCTTTGAGAGCACAGCACAAATCAATACCCTCCTTCCTTTGGGAATGGCCTTGCATTCTGCACAATTGGAGGCCTACCAAGTGCCTGGTGCTGTGCAGGGAAACATTGCTTGGTTTTCTGTTCACAGCCCCTGTTAATACAGAGCAGTGTCACGTCTTCTCTGTGTTTCTCTGTAAGAAGCTCATGCTTTCACTCCTGTTCCTGCAGTAAACTTAACCGCTTGGTTTGTGGTTGGAGTGATTTGTTTGGTGCGTGTTCCCCAAAGGGTGTTCTTCTTCCCGATTGTGTTTCTTAAATTCCTTATTTTCCCATGGGAATACAGCCTTTTGGAGTCAGCACTGAATACAGTGGTTTACTCACAGTAGAAAACTGCCACGTTCAGCTTCACTTCAGTGTGCTCCAGAAACAGGCTCTGTTCATTTGTTTCGCTTGCTTTAACTCTTGTAGCTCACAGCAGAACCCACACTAACCTATGGTGGTCCCCATCTGAGGATCATCTGAGGGCACCGTTACCCATATCCCGTTTGGGCCACTTGTTGGGGAGGAGGTGTGTGAAATGAGTTAGTTTTGTTCATTAGAGGATGCCTGGATGCACTTGTTTTCATGTGAAAGCCAAGCAATCTTTAATTCTTTCAGATTGTTTTTGGTAAAGGCCTTTCAACGGATGGAATGACACTGCGGACCTTGAAGGAAGATGGCTACAAAGCAGTGTTTATTGGAATAGGTAAGAAGAGCTCAGTGTCCTGGGTTTTGTCATCTTTGTAAGGCAATTATTTGTTGAAATGCTCCCATTTGTGTGATGGATTTGAAAGGAGGGTGAGGCTGTGGCTGATTTCTTGGTTGTTTAAATAATTAACAAAGGGATGAGCTGAAAACTTACTCGTAATTAATTGCCACATTGGCCTGGGGTGATACATAATTTTTGCTATATTCACATAATTAGTCGATATGTAAGCCAGTGATACCGTGCTTGGTTGCTTCTTTTTTCTTTTCTCCATATAAAACATGTAGCATCCTTCAGATAGCAAGATGTAGTTATGAGGTGGGTTTACAAAATAAGCTGACTTTGGTACTAAAACTGGCATCATAGGTCTGTCTCCTCATATGCCAAAGAAGTCCTACACTTGCCTGCTGTTTGAACCACCGCTTTTTAGTGTTAGATTAGAACTGCTATCCATTTACAAGCCTTTTGAAGTACAGCTGGACCCATCTCTACCATATGAGAGGCATGTTGAGCAGGAATGGTCTACAGTTGGTATGAGGCTTAATGCTCTTTATTGATCTAGACGTTGCCTAAGTGAACATAATAGGAAACAAGTTGTGCAACTGTTCCTCCTTCCTATTATTGATTACAGAGATGTAATTCTTAGTACAGTGACAACTGTTGTTTGCCATCTGGTTATGCGGTATAATAAGCTTTGCAGGTCTATTCTGTCATGTGATTACAGTGCAGCGTGTTGGGATTTATCTCATTCTAAATCTTCATGTTTTTAGAGCCCTTCCATGTAGAAGAATTCTGATGTGTCATGTTTTAATGTAATTGTGTGCAAGGCAATGGTCCAACTTAGCTTCTTTATTGTTTTCGTCTGTGTCTTTCAAGCTGCTTTGTGAAATCTCACCAATCAGGGATTAATTCATAACTAAACATTTGCTTTTGGAGAGGCTAATGATTAGGAAACAATTGTCAGCCACGTTTGGAATATCAGCATGATGTGTGACTAAGAACAGTTCAGTTAAAGGTTAGCAGAAGCATCCATTGACTACTACAGAGATGATTGGAGTGGCTGGTTTATGTATGTGGGTTTATCTATGTATATCAACATTACATATGTATATACGTATGTAATTACATGCAGAATTTTCTGACCTTCAAGTTATCCTAATATAAAGTGTGGTTAGAATATAGACAGTGTTGTTCCATACAGGTGCTAGGTAAAGGAGCAGGGACACAACCGGTATTTTAATAACCAACAGAAGGCATCTGAAGGATAATGCTCCCGTAAACCATGTGTTCACTGCTTGTGTTAGGAAACAGAGGGTATAAATGCTAATGAAGGATTATGTGTTCCTACAAAGTTTTGTTATTGGAAGCTACCTTGCATGTATGATGAAGTTGGTCCCTCTCTGTACCTCCAGGTCTACCTGTCATCTTTCTCCTACACAACTGTGTAAGACACTGGTCAGTAACGTGGCCTTGCATGTTGGCAGTGAAAGATGGACAAAGCAAGGGGGTCACAGATTGCTGGAGTTAGCTACATGGATGCAGCAGGGCATTTATAAACTCTCTACAACAGCAGGCTTCCCTGAGTGAGTCTGTACTGTATTTCTTTGTGTTCCTTGCCAGCTAAACAAAGGTACCCAGTGAAATGTCACATTTGAACGTTGCCCTGAATCACAGGAGTAAAACAACTAGAAAACACTACTTACATAAAATGGATCTTTTTGTTTAAAGGTTGTTAGAATTTGCTTCTGAATGAATCTGTACCTTAGTGGAAAATAAAGGTGGTAGTTCTCCATTTTGGGTGCTGGAGAGGGACTTTCCATCAGGGATTGTAGCGGTAGGACAAGGGGTGATGGGTTCACACTGATACAGGGGAAGTTCAGGTTGGATCTAAGGCAGAAGTCCTTGCCTGTGAAGGTGCTGAGGCGCTGGCACAGGGTGCCCAGAGAAGCTGTGGCTGCCCTATTGCTGGCAGTGCTCAAGGCCAGGTTGGACAGGGCTTGAAGCAACCTACTCTAGTGGAAGGTGTCCATGTGTGGATAATGTTGTAGAGACTGATATGGCATTTGAGGTTGCAAACACATACGCTGTGCTAGCAAAGACCTGAGGAAAAGCTTTCGTAGCCACCTGCATGAGCAGTAATTAAAGAGATCAATCTGGGCAATGATATAGCAGAAACCAGCTCTGCCTTCTGATAGCAGAACCTCATGGAAATGGTAGGTGAATCTCAGCCACAGGATTGCCCGTTACCTCTTTGCTTTCTGTAGTTCTTTCCTTCAGTCTCCTGGTCGATTGCCTTATCCTAACTGTGTTTAATTCAACTGACGCTATACCTCTGTTTATTCCTAAAGGACCAATATGTGAATTGCCTCTTACGTGTCCATCGTTTACTCTTATGTCCTTTCAGTTTCCTCTCTACAAAGATACGTACTTTGTAACATCTAGCAGCAAACATATCTTGTGGTTTGCATACAGAGACCCTTTTTCTCCTTCAGTCCTGATTTCAGATCACAGCTGCCAGTATTAAAGGGTAGTCCATGAATCTCAGTTTCCTCCATCAGGAGTGATAGACAGTAGCACGCAAGGAATGTTTCCATAGGACTAAATGGCAGCAGCCAAATAAAGGGAGGAACTACCTGATCAGTGTATTCAGGGAGTCTCTGCTATAGTTTTTAACTCATTGTCATTTAGTTTGATGTCAATGGGCGATTATAAATGCTGATGAAGGATTGGAGATGTAGAATGAGAATCCTTTACGTTTTCATGTAACGATTCCATTGCTCTTCCAGTTGCCGATCTTTGGGGTTTCTGTTGTTATTCACACAAAACACTAAATCAGGATTCAGTCTCCCACCCGAGCTTTTAAAACTAACCCCCAAAATGATGCAGAGAATAAAGAGACCCTGTCCAGATTTGCGAGCTGACTCTTGCTCCCGAATGAGTCTTGTGTGACACACTCGGCTCTCTACGTTGAATCAGCTCCGCTTCTTGATCTGAAATGCTTGTGAGGAGTTTGTGACCGAGCTGACAAAGCAGCGTGAGAAGTTTGCTATTTAAAACCAAAAGGAGCCTTGCATCACTTGCTGCCTTCTGGAAAACCCACAGAGGCTCAGGGCAGCAGAGAACCGTCATGCTGAGAGCAAGAGGAGAAATCAATGACGGGGTGAGGGCTAGAGGATAGAGCGCATGGACCTCGGAGGCAGCAAAATAAGGCAGCGAAGAGGAGTCTGAATGCTTTGTGTGTCTGTGTCTCCTGGTTGGTTTTTTGGGTAGAATGCTTGCAATTTGCACAAAACCCGCCTGTGTGTCTACCAGAGTACGCAGAAATAGTGGGCTTTTATTGCTCATCCTTCTTGAAGTTGGGCCAATACGGGGTCCTGCGGGGCTGGCTTTTAAGACTCCCCAAAGCATCGTCTGTTCTTTTTGACAGAGAAGATGCAAACCGGTTTGTTTATCCGATGGTTTAGTTGGGAATGAATGACCTCAGTCTTTAAAGGAGCTAGGGATGTGTTTGATGTGCCATTCACACACAGCTATGGGAAGGCTATTACCATAAACATATTTTCTGCAGGCTTTTACACAAGCCACTATCCTGATTCTGTAGCATTTTATCATCAAATAGATGGTTTATATAGCAACATTTGCATTGTATGGGATCAGCTAAAATACACCTTCACATATTGCTTTGTTTGGTAAAATGTCTTAAGAAATCTTAAGCCCCTTTCCCAGAAATTGCTTGGACACTTTAAGTGTCCACGGCCTAAAACTTGGAGCACCAACTAACTTCCTACTGAACTTCTCCTTACAGGGCAGATGCAACTAGTAGTGATGCTCTCTTGTTCCCTCCTCCGTTTGGTGATGTCGAATGACTATTGTATTAGTGGATTCAGAGATTTCTATTAAACACTGCAGTATGGTGAGTTAGATGAGCATACAGAGCAAATCTGGGATGTATCCTGAGTAGTATATCCTGCTCGCAAGGGTTAAATCCGTACAGGAGAAGCAAACCAACTAAAATCCCATGTAGAAAGAACCTTTGTGATAATTGCAGCCATTCCTAGTTAATTAACAGAGCATTCCAACAAGAATATAATCAGGTGGTTCCATTGATTGAAATGAAATTACACCCTCAAAACCGAAATGAGAAGTCCAAGCATCGATGTACCTTGTTTTAAAAACCCCAACCCCGACCCATGTGAGATTAATTCACTGTCTGTTCCCCAAGAAGTAAGTAATCTCCTCATGGCTGTTATTATCTTCTGATTAACTATGCAGTGCCACCTGGTGTGCAGATGGGAGGAATATTACACATCAAGAGCTCTGTTCACACCCACCCACCCAGATATAAACCTACGTGGCAAAAAGTGAACAGATGTTCATTTTGCTTGTGCTAGAGGAGAAAAAACGGTGCATCATAGTCCTGATTCATCAACTAAATTTGGAGGACATGCAATCTGCATATGGGGCCCGTAGGCCCATGGCCAGCACAGGCACTGATGGAGGATATATGTCACATTGAAAGCAGTTCTCGTTTTGGGTTGTGAACTGGCTTTCATTGGATTGTTTCTCTGCTTTTCTTTTTACCTGGTCTATCGGAGTTTTCTTCTCTTTGCTTTGCTATTGCACTTAGCACCTCCAAAGGGAAAGTTTATAGAGGCAGAGTCATTGGACGCATAGCCAGGATTTAGCTGTCCTTTAGTGGTTTTGCGGAATGTCTTATGCTTGTAGGCATTTAAGCCATTCCCTAAAATGATGCTTTTAGGCCTGTCTGGCTCAGCAGTAATACAGCAACTCATGTAAAACATAATGCATCTTGGTTAAAGCTAGAACCGTTGGGCAGGCGTTGCACAGCCTTTGGCTCTTGGGATCTAAAGCTCTGGTTTTGGAGGGGGTTTTGGTGTGATTTGTATTATTTGATGATTTTTATGTATTATGACACTTCATGGAGGTCTTGCTGCAAGGAAGCCAAAGAACAGGTAAAACAACACAAGAAAGAGGGGAAAAGAGTATGTTGGAAGGTAGTGCAGTTAAGAGTGATGTTGGAGATGTGATCAGCTACATACACATAATAGATGTGTGCCTTGCTTAGATTATGAGGTGGTATTGTTGCTTGTAGATGAGGCTTGTCACTGTCTCAGCATCTTGCAAAGCCAGTTGTTTTCACCCAGGATTTTACATGCTGCCAACAGTGGCCTTTGAGGCATCAGTATCCTTATGCAGTGAAAGCTAATACAGTCTGCAGAGCCAGGGGAATGCTTGGAATTACATTTGATTGTGATCAAATAGAATTGTAGAATCATAGAATAGTCAGGGTTGGAAAGGACCTTAAGATCATGCAGTTCCAACCTGCCTGCCATGAGCAGGGACACCTCCCACTAAACCATGCCACCCAAGGCTATGTCCAACCTGTGGAGCATTCACAACTTCCCTGGGCAGCCCATTCCAGTGCCTCACCACTCCTACAGTGAAGCATTTCTTCCTCATATCCAGTCTAAGCTTCCCCTGTTTAAGTTTGAACCCATTACCCCTCGTCCTATCACTATAGTCCCCCTCATGAAGAGTCCTCCAATGGCATTTAGCTGCAAAAATCTGTGCTCTAATGAGAATGAAGTCATCAGGATGAATTGTGAAGTCAGGGTACTTGGAACAGTTTGATGAGCATCAGTGATGAAGAGCGGTGGCAGGCTGTGGTCAAAGCCAATCCAAATGCTTTCCCAGTTGCCTTACAGTAACCTGGATCATTTAAAAATGTCATTTTGAAAGGGGTTTTCTCTTTCTCAGTAACGATCCATAAGATCTTTATTGAGAGATGCACAGTGATAGATGCGTTTGCAATTTAATGCAAGTTAAACTACAAGTGCATCAAGTCCTATAGAAGAAGGTCCACATGAGTCTGTGCAGTCAAGTACAGGACTTTATAGTGTACCTTCAGGATAGCCTTAGCTCACAGCTCACAGCACCCTTCTGGAAGATCACATTCCTTCATTTTCTCATGTCTCATGAAGAGCATTATAAACAAATTACACCACCAATTGGTTCTAATACAAAACTCATTAGTCTTCAGTGTTCACTTTATTCTCATCCTCTCTCGCTCTCTAATCTAAAAACCCAAAAGCAATAGAGTTGCATTAGAAAAGGAACTTGGGGAAAGAACCTGTTCTTACATGCTTATAGCAGGTGTTTGAACTTGCTTTTATTCCCAGTGCAGCATCTTACTGGAGATCAGCAGTGTATATACATCCAAGAACTTTTATGCTTGAAGCATCTTTTTCTACTGTTCCTATTTGCAGTCAGTTGTTCTTCCAGCTCTGTTGTTCTCACTCCTGCTATACGCGTTGGTGGAACATTCCCAATACACATCGGGTGCAGTAGGCGGTTGAAAGCTTTTAAGGCTTAGATGCACAAACCAGCTTATTTATTATTAATAGTCCTAGGACTCTTTCAGAAAACACTAATAACGTGTCCTTGACCATCCTGAAGTTATTTACGTGCACATTACACAGATTTTCATGCTCTTGTTGACTTATTGCTACCAAAAACCCCCTTAGCATAACCATCCCTGCTGCACATGTTGTACAGGACAGTTTCGAGTCTCTTTGCAAGGTGCTGGGCTGTTTCCCTAAGAAACACTCACCTAAATATAATGACAAAATCAGTTTGATTCATACTGGTTTAAGAGGTTGGTTTAAGGATGCTGGAGAGGGACTCTGCATCAGGGACTGTAGTGACCGGACAAGGGGTGATGGGTTCAAACTGACACAGGGGAAGTTCAGGTTGGATCTAAGGCAGATGCTCTTCCCTGTGAGGGTGCTGAGGCGCTGGCACAGGGTGCCCAGAGAAGCTGTGACTGACCCATTGCTGTCAGTGCTCAAGGCCAGGTTGGACACAGGGGCTTGGAGCAACCTGCTCTAGTGTGAGGTGTCCCTGCGTGTGACAGGGGTTGGAAGTGGATGAGCTTCAGGCTCCCTTCCATCCCCAACCAGTCTGGGATTCTAGGAGTAGTTAATTTTTTTGCTATTTTAGCAGATGAATTAATTTAACATTATTTCACGGTTCTCAGGAGTTTATTCAAGCATTTGTTTTGAAGTATTTTGATGTTTGAGAAGTACTTAAGAAAACAAAATGCTGAACACCATGGTGTTAGGTATCACATTTTCATATCCCAGCGCTACACACTTTAATGCTTTGCACCTAAAGAGCTTTGCTTGCTTGTCTGTTGTTTCTGAAAACTCACTTTATGAGTCAGTTACTTTTGTCTTTTAGATGCACAAGCATTAATTGTGCGGGCATCTTTTTGCTTCCACTTTACTATTCAGATGCAGAATGAACGCCCATCTATAATACAGCTGGTAAGTGGGTGCATATCAATTTACTTGAGTTGAGCTCTCTTTCTGTGTAAGGAGAGTGGTTCAATATGTATTTAACACAATCAGAAACCTTATCCTCCCTTGTCCTGTAGGAGGACTGACACAATACCCAAATCCTTCAGCAGTAGGGTTAGCAATGCCCTGATTTCCTTCATCTTGCTTATGAGAAATAAAAGGCTGTTTAGAAAGTGAGGCTAACCTAGGTTATTCCTTCTTATTTAAGGTTGCAGAGAAGTAGGAAGTGTATCACAATCTCACTTGAGAAGTGCCAATTATTGGTGAGAAGATGGCAAGCACTTTTTTGTGCTAATGAGTAAAGTTCGAAGCAGTCTTCCTGTACACGTTTATGTCTCAGAAATATAATGTTCCTGAATCCATGTTCCTTTCGCTGCCCACTCAACAAGGGGTGGATGTGGTTGTTGAATTGAATTGACAAATGAAGACAAACCTGGGTTTGTGCAGGGGATTCGTAGCTCTTGTTGAAGGACTTTTAGAGGTGCTTTAAGGAATCTGCTTGCTGGGCCTTTGGAGAGCGGTCCTAGCAAAGCCACCACTGGATTGAGCCCATCTTACCTGAGGGTTGGCTTGTGCTTCTCACTCGTCTGTGTTCCGTTCCATCGTTGCTTGGTGGTCAGGCCTTTGTTGGTGGAGGGGCAGTTTAGCACAATGAAGGACATTCCCTCATTGCAGGGGAAAATCCTGGCACCTGGGTGTGCTAGATGCCAGTTCCAGATGAATTGGAGCATACTTGCTTGTGATTCCATTTGTCTGGGATCCATGGGGGCCAAGGGCCTTCTGAGCCCTGTAGCTGCCTTTGCCTGCAGTACGTGCCCGAAGGAATCCCTCTGTCTTTCATTCAGGCTCAACACGTTCATTGAAAAGCTTTTGTATTCCAGAAGCATTTGTGATCTTCTTATCCAATACAACGGCTTCTACCATCGTGACAAGGCACATCCACTGCCTTCCAGATCTCTATAGTTTTAATGTGAAGGTGGTTTTCAAAGGTAACAAATACCCGAGGAGGAAAATTAACATGTTCGCTATAGGAAGTAATCGCTAACTAAGCTAGGTAAATGTTTTTGCTGCTCTATCTTGAATTGTGAGTGGATAGAGATTATCCAGGCTTTGGAACCCCTCGTCATGCTCATACTTGAAAATTGTTCTTTACTGTGTGTTCTTTGGTGCTCTAATCTGGACTTTAGATGCCAGTCAGATGGCTGCTTTTGCTATAAGATTGGAAGACGCCGTGTAAATCCATCTGTTAATAATGGCCAAGACTGTGTATACAAGAAGGAAAAAACACACCAGTATTACAGTATTGCATACAAGTCTTATAAGAAAGCAGGTATGCAGATATTTCTCTGGGTTAGTGTAGCTGCATCCTATAATATATCAAATTGGTATTCCTTGTCCATCAAGTCACATAGGCGGCCTTCTGTGCAGGTTTTACAGTATCCAACCCTATTCAAAACCTGGCACTTTCTTGGTGCTCTCCCAAGGTGTGCCATGGCTGCAGTAATTAAGATGCACTCTTTGCACTGTTACTGCTTTCCGTGCTTAAATTACTGTAAATTGTCTTTATAAAACGATGCTTGCAAGATGAAAAGAGCAGAATGAGCGTACGGAGCGCTCGGAGTGTTTAGATAATGCTAATGCAAATTATATGTTTATCTAACAAAGGAAAATGTTTTCCCAACATTGTCCTTGACAGTGTTTTCTTTCACATGGTTTGGCTATTGTTCATTCATTCATGCTAAACGTGTAGTAAGCTGAACGTGAACCCTTAGAGAAGGTGAAAATGCATTCAACAGCGAGTACGATGATTCAACGTTCCCTCTAATGATCTTTGCTCTCACAGAAGAAAATAGAATAGTGACAATGTAAGGATGAACAGTTTTCAGTCAGTTCATCTTGCCATCGGGTTGGAATTACTCATCAGTTACAAGCAGGAGCTTGTGGTATGTTACTACGTGTCTGCAAACTACCTGGGTTTTGTTATTGTTCCATTGCCATACAACTCATGCCGAGTTCTTAGGACGCGTAAGACATAATTCCTCTTTGGCTTGTGATTAATGATCAGAGCTGGTTGTGGTTTTGAGTGCGAGGTGTAGTTTTAAGTAGATTCTAGCAGTTTAATAGGTAGTGACATTTCAGTCCCAGATTAGTTAAATTGAGATGATGTTAACCGTTATCAAAGACTATTCCTCAGTAACGCAATGTTAGTACCTTTTTCTTTGATTTTCTAACTGAGAACAGCGCATTTCCTCTAAAAGAAGCAGTTGTTCTCATTTCAGACTTATTGTAACTCATACATACTTAGTATACTCTTTAGTAGTCAGACATTGAAAACATCACCATTCATTATTCAATATAAAGATGATTTAGATGTGATTGCTTTTCTGTTTACTGGGAAACACAGGCTTGATGCTTCTTTTGTGGCCCAGTTTGAATCTTTTGGATATGAAAGATCAAGTTTTACCTGGGAGATTTCTTAACCATGAGAGAGTCAGAGAGAGGTTCCTTCAAGGCAAAACCCTTCCAAGATGATTTAATGATTTGATCCTTCCTTAGCTGAGGCGTTAAGGCCTCAGCAGGCTAGCAGAGCTCTTCTATGCTGGTTACTGTGGTTAGCTTGAGTCTGAGACTGCTGAAGTTGTCCGTGTGATGGGATTTTCCATTGCTGGTTTGTCTCCTTGCACACAGATTGTGAGTTCTTTGATTTGCAGGGAGGTGGACACAGTGACCAGGAAGTGTAAGATACTCTGTTGTGGTGCCTATAGTAATCACTGGGATAAAGTTCCTGCCCGTTTCGTTGCTGTAGGAACTACTCAAGAGTAAAGCTTGGAGTTAATTTCCATTAAAGAACCTCATTTCCTTCCCATCATAAATGGAACCTGAACAAGTCCCCCCTCATTGTTACAACCCATGTGGGTACGTGCTTTGTGTGCAGCTTCTTCTGGAAAGCCCAATAGAATTAAGTAAAAAAGGTTTTGGTGTCTTAGCACTTTTTAAA
Organism: Forpus xanthops; assembly: GCA_032466535.1. Lineage (NCBI taxonomy): Eukaryota > Metazoa > Chordata > Aves > Psittaciformes > Psittacidae > Forpus > Forpus xanthops. The sequence goes on along the minus strand of JASSUY010018800.1, from coordinate 17,455 downwards.
TCATGGGGACTGAGGAATCGTAACACACTGGCAACTTGGTTCCTTATTCTTCAAATGCAAATACAGGCCTTTGCCTATGCTGAATGTGCCCTTTATTGTACTGAAGCAGAGAAGGTACACACTGTGGCTCAGTCACTTTTGTAGACCTGCCATCCTTGCAAGACTGGAATGTGTTTAATCAGCCTTGCAGAGTGAATAATCAGAGATACACGTGTGGTGTTCAGGGCTCATTCAGAAAGCCATAGAATAAGCCAACAAAATGTGTAGTTAAAGGAGAGCTGAGTGAATTGCAGCTGTGGCAGGAGATGGTCATTGCTTTTAAGTGGAAGCTAAATGCATTGCCTGTTGTTTTTTACTTGGTTAATAGCAATCTGTATAGAAAAAGGTAATTTTAGATAGTATGTATACGAATATATACGTGGTAATGTATAAAGTGTAGAAATAATATATCTGTTCTTTTATTCATAATTATTAATATTCTATATTAACATGCATAAATCTTGCACCATAGTAGATCCGTGGAAGAAAGCAGCATGGTGTGTGATGCTCAGCTGAGATGCAGACTTATGCTCTGGCTGTTGGCCTCCTGTCTGGCTTCTTTCGTCTGTAATATCCTATGGGAATAGTGAACCTTAGCACTAAAAGGGCTGTGAAAGTGCTGTGGAGAAGGTTGACTGTGTTCTTGCATTTTCCCCTATAGGATTACGCTGTTAAGGATGTATCCTATGTATTGTTTTCTGAAATGAAAAGTTAATAATTTACCAGCATTGAGAAATACCTTGCATAGCATCTAATAGGTATTTATTTCGACTTTGGAGATGTGACAAGATCTAGCCCAGAAATAGTTTGCTTCCCTGGGTACGTTTTAATTACACTTAGGAAAAGAGTTTTGAAGGCAGTGTGGTTGCATGTGTGTTGCCAGTTTGAAGAGCAGCGTGACTTTGCTTCCTCCTGTTCTCAAAGAACAATGTGCCTCTGCTTGTATGGCACTCCTCCTCGTAGTAAGATCTGCCACGCAGTAGGGTTTCCTTGTTTCTAATAAGCATGCGGTAGTATAAGGGTCAGGGACTAAGCAGTGAGTAAAAGTCAAAACCCCCAATGAGGCGCCTTTGCTGTTTAGCACTGGGCAGTGATAGATAATGTTTGATTAATGAGCAGCAGCCTTGCAGTGGGTGAAAACATCTGTAAGAAATGATTTATTATTTCAGAGGTATTGGGAGCTCACCGTATCTTGCAGATGTAACTGTGTGTGCCAGGGTAAAATAAATGAGATGCAACCTGTGAAAAATGAAAACACATTACTTGTAAAGGATGTGTCACAAGCGGGGTAGTTTTGTTCAAGTACACTTTGTCATGGGGATTGTTAATGCTGCCCTGAATACAAAGCATTGAAGTGGTTCATACAATCAACCTGGTTGGAATCCGTGCATCTATCGAGGCAGAAATGAGGGTTAAAATGGAATATCTGTGACTTCCCTTCAGTGTTTGCATTTGGCCTCAAATACACGACCGTTCAAACTGCATGTCTGTGGAGAAGGGATCCTGTCTTAGAAATACAGTCTAAGGGAAATAACGTATTGATGCAATTTGAACATTGTAATTGGGGAAATGAACCCATTTTGTTGCCGTTAAAAGGTAGTACCATTCAAATTTGTTCAATTTGCAGTGGATGTATTTACGCGCAGAGATCTAATTCTCCTCTTCTGACACAAGCTGCGTAGTTGAACAATGAGTTGTAGCTAGTGGTGTTACTTCTGCACCCTTCTAGGCTTGTCTCGTGGTTCATGGGCAGTCTTCTAGGCTGCCCTTGGTTTTAAGTGACCTTGTTCTTTCTGTAGTGTCTGAGCGTGCCGATCCAGTGCCAGGTCCCTCGGTTCTATTCAGAGGTAATGATGGTGCAGACTCCATGAAACTCCATCGTGCGTTCAGACAAGTCAGGGTGCCCTGACTGCTGTGTTAGAGAAGAACTGCCTTTTCTCTGCTTGTGGCAAGAGGTAAGGTGGGACAGTGGAAAGCTCCAGCCTGCTTTCCTGTTTTCTCATCCCACGCCACATCAGTGGAGCGCTTTCCACTTCCTTACTGATTTGTCTGTGGGTTTTAGTACGAGTGTCACGCTGTGTTTAGTTGCTTAAGGTCCTCATTGCTTATCCAAAGTTCTGTTTAAGATCCTGTTAGATTCTGTTCATAACATTCCCCTTTTTTCACATCTCATTTTGATCTTACGGGCTCCTCTATAGTGGGAGCCAGCGGAAAAAAAAGCCTCTTTATCTTCAATTCTCTTTTCATAGAGCTCTGAACTGAAAAGAAGAGGAAATTAATCTTGTCCTCAGACTATGCCTTCAGCCAGTTCTTTAGGGTCCTTGAGTAATGTCACAGCTTTGAGTTAGAAGGTTCTCTTGTTCGTGGAGAGGTTGGCTTGTCCTCTCATCAGACCCTCCAAGTTCTTTTACTAACATGTACGAGACAGCTAAAGCAGTTAGGAAAGTGGAGAGCATCTGGTTTTACTGTCACTGGATCTCATAAAATAGAGCTCCAGCAGTGACAGCAACTCCCTCTCTTTAATGTGGAAGCCACAAACTGACTGCATTAAAGGAGTGACCTTTCAACCTACAAGCTGAGTGGAATTACAGCCGCTTGCCAACCATGAGGTCTTGGTAGTATCTCTGCAGCAGGTGTTGGCCTCGAGAACATATGGAAGAACAGCTGGACACTAAGTCCTCTGAGCTCCCACAGTATCCTCACCCATGTATATTTATGGGGATGGGGGGGAAGCCCCCCAAACTAACCAAACCTAAACAAATTAATCCGAATTTATCCCAACGCTCCATGGGTGTTGCAGTAATTTAGCCTAGCTGCCAAATTGCATCTTGAGAAGCAGAAGCTGTCAGAAGCATGATAAATCTGATCATTTCTATACTGAATGATCCGGATTCCTTTGTCAGGAAGCTAAGTCTGTAAGCAGCCAGGCGTGAAAGGGGACAAACCTGCTGCAAGGCCATCTGCAGGCTTCCTTTGAGGAAAAGGTATGTAAAAGGTTGCTCCTCTTCCCTTGTGCACCTCATACAGAACAAAATCACAGTGCACCTTTAATTGATGCATCTTTTAACACCCTTTGCTACCGTTGAGTTTAGTGATTACCTTCAGCCTCTGCATTAAGCTGGCTAACCGTGTCCTAGGAGACCTCCAGAATGGCACTGAATTAGGGTTAACGACAGAACATGTGAGTGCTATGGTCCTGTGAGAATGGCCTTGATTTTATCAAGGATCTGGGGAGGCTTTCACCAAGAAAGAGAAAAACGCCTGCTGCTGCTGAACCCATGGCAAACATGTAGTTTTCTTTCTTTTTCCTCCTTTTTCTTTGGTATCCTTGTCAAAAAACAAAGGAAAAGAGTGTGTAAACCTAAGGATATGAGTTCTGATCTTGTTTCTGCTGTCGTTATCACTAAAGCAGTTGATGGAAGCCAGGAGCTTTGCTTGTAATATTTGGCTTAAGTGAAATCTGTGTATGCTTTTTAAACCGTAAGAGCATGTTTGATGCCTGGCCCTTTGTATATATGTATATAAGAGTAAAAGGAAAACCTTGATAATGGCTTTTTCTTGTAGTCCTGAGCAGGACCTGCACAAAACTCACTCATTGGTGCCAGAAGTGTGCAGCTACTACTGCCTCTTGACAGTTCACCTTTTCTAAGCAATAAATGCAACTATCCGAGCATCACTGTCTTGTAACAGACACCTCGCCTTGAAGGCACAAAGGAACATAAAGGTTATAGAATAGGCAAGCAAAAAGAGAGGCGACTTGAAAGAAGGGAATTCTCCAGATGTGTATCCAAAAGTCCAGGTTTTGTTGCTAAAACTTCACAGAAAAGCAGATTTATCCCACAAGTGGTTTTGTCTTCAGTGGCTTACAAGGTGAGGCAACAGAAGGGGAAAGGGCGTAAGCAAGCAATAGATATCATTAGCTGTGTTCAGAGCAAAGAATCATTTAGCAGCCTCTCTCCAGTTTGTCAGTTAAAAAAGCAAATTGCTTTTATTCATGTATATAGGCCTCAGTGACCATAGAATGGTTTGGGTTGGAAGGGACCTTCAGGGCTCATCTCATCCAGCCCCCTGCAATGAGCAAGGTCATCTTCAACTAGATCAGGTTGCCCTGAACAATAGAAGCCAGCCTTGTACATCCAGCATCCTTGCCAAGCAGGATGTGCTCTCTGAAAACAGCTTCTTCTTCTATCCTTCTTGAGAAGGTCACCATCCAAACACCATGCAAACTGTATCCTTTACTTGTTAGAAGATGTTCCCAGGTTCTCCTACTGTAATGGAGGGGGGCACTCTTTGGTATGTAACTTTTTCTTTACATCTATGTTAGTAAAGGAAGGATGCTGACTCGTGGTCCTTCTCCCTTTCTGGCTGTATTTATGTCAAGGGTTAGTGCAGCTACTGTTCTATTTAGATCAATGCACAATGAGAAGGAATAATGTCAGATATAGGTAAGGGCTTTAATCCATGGTTTAAGTTCAATGTATTTTGCATGGAACAAGCCCGTCTTACGAGCCAAGCCAGGTTTCCTGCTACAGACTTGAAATCATTTGGAAAATCCATGACATTTCTCCTGTTTTAGTTAAGGAATGGCAATACCTGACTGCATACAAACAGTATTGTTCATAAAGGAAAGGTTTTGTACAAGGACAGCAAAAGTATTCTTAAATCTCTAGCTGATTTTTCCGTGTCAGTTTTAAGTGGCTAAACTGATTCACATGTATAAAACTGTGGCTTTGCTTGCCTTGAAGCTTCTGCCACTTTAGAATCTAGATGTGTGTTTTATACACATGATTATAAGCATCCTTCCTTAAGTCAGGAGTTATTCCCATAGCAAGCAGTATTCCCAGCTGTTGAAGTCTATTTTGCAGTCATCTTAGTGGCCGTATTGCAGCCCAGGGGTATGAAAGGTCCCATACTGAAACCAGTGTTACTTTGAAATGACACTGATTTGGGGTCCTTCGACTGTCGTCATTGTTTTCCAGTGCAGAGGAACTTGGGTAATAAACCACAATATCAAAGAATTATGAACTAATGCTCCAAGATAAAGGCCATTATGTCATTGTCTGCTTTTAAAATCCGATGCTGTTTTTGCCTGTGTTCTTCAGCTGGGATGGAGGGGTATCGGTAACACTATGACTAATTATCTTTACATGCATTTATCACTAAATAAACTTCACACAAGGCGGTAAGATTGTTTACTTAAGCAGTATAATACTGGGAATGGAAGATAGCTCTAGGAACACAGGATTACATTGCCAGAATGGCACTATTTATTAAGCTATGATAACGCTAATGTTCCTCTTTGATGTATAGCATGTGCGACTTCAGCTGAACTTGTAGAGAGCCTTAAGGATGTTTCATTGAACATTTAGTATGGCAGCAAGCCAGAATACATTTAGCCTAAACCCAGATGACAGGTTGGTAATGAGGTAGTGATTGATGACCACTGCTTCCGTATGAAAACCTGCTTGATATGCTGGGGGGGAAATGCATTGCTAGCTCTTTTCATTTCACTCCCTCTGTATTAGGTATTCTTTACTGTAGAGGAGTAGCAGTGGCTCCTGGTTTCACTTTTAGATGAGAATCAAATGCTTAACTGAGATTTTCGAAGCGCAGCCTTACGGCTACATTGATGTGCAATTCAGATCCTAATTTCAGTGGATTTTTGGTATCAGAAATAACTGTGATTACATCCCCTATGAAATGCCCTATAATATTCTTATTACCTGCCTCTGTAATTTCACAAGTGCTGTGGTTCACCTTCTGTGTCATCTAAATGGCATTGCTTTCCCTTCTGAGACAAAAAGAGAAACTTGGCCCAAAGGTTGTAAAACACTGCTCAGGCAAAAAAAGCCTGGAGAAAAGGCTGCTGTCCTCTTGGATGCTTCATTGTAAAGACGCTTTGCTTATTGAGGGAATGGACAAACTATTGCTCCGTGCACCAGGAAGGATATTTAAGCCAGATTCCAGCTGGTGTCTGACTTATGAGTAAGTAGAGTTAGGAGGAGGCCGCAGAGGACTGTAGGGGTTATATCCACAGCTGTACATGCTCAGAGTGTATGTTAGATGTCCCCAAAGCTGTAGGATAACTAATGGGATCCCATTAAGGCTGGTTAGAAATCACCGAGGGATGCAGCAAAGGGCATTAGGGCAGCATACGTATTTGGTGTCAAAAGAGGCTCATTATTAGAGGTTTCCCAAGCAGAAGTGTCTCTTGGTCAGGAATGAGTGAGGAAGCTTGTCACCTTAAGCAGAGTGATGCTGTAGTCCCTCAGAGCAAAAATGTGAGCAAGAATAATGGGGTTCAGTAGTGGAATCAAGAACCAGATAAGGAGGTAGTGAAGCAGGGCTGAGGTAGTTCCCATTAGCCTCCTGCAGCTCCTGAAGGAGGTAAAGGAAGTGGGAATGGAGTGGCTGGCTTTTCGACAAGGATCCAGTGCAATAGCAGAGGTTGATTTGTGGTGTCTTGTCGAACCTGCGTTGGTCCCAAATGAGGGAGCTTCTGTCACTGGGGTTTGCTGATGGGCCTTTAATAGCTTGATCAAGGTGTCTGAGGCCAGTTGAAGCCTGTCTGATACTGCTCAGTAGCCAGCAATGATTATGGGCGAGTAATGGTCACTTTGGGCAAACACAGGAGTGCTTCTGGTGAGACTCAAGGAGGGACAAAGTAAGCAAAGCAGGAAAGCACCACGCTTCCACTGAGCCATGAGCTGGTGGGGATTCAGATCTGCAGGGCTGAAATGGAGATGCACAAACTAGGCATGATCAGGATGGGAATGATGATCTGGGCTGTCCCATAGCTCCCACAGAAGCAAAATAACATTGTTATTTTCTCATTAAAACATGCCCATTTGATGCTGTCTTCCTTCATCCTGTTTACAAACCTTTACATATTGAATAGCAAGTTCCTTAGGGAACACCGGTCTCCTTTTCGCTTGGAAGGTGCCCACACCACCCATAGCCACCACTGAAATAATGCTTTAGGAATTATCTTCAGACTTAAACGTGTCATTCATTTGATGGAAGCTCCTATGTATGGCTCCAACATCTCCCTGTCCTGAGAGCTGCAGAATTTGTCAACTTGAAGTTTGATTTAAGCATTCCTTGCTTATGATTGATGATGATGAATGTTCTGAGTGATGAACGTTCTGAGTTTGTCAAATGTTCACCCTTATAAGCTGTCCCTAACTGAGATGACCATGTTTTGTTGCTCCCTGATCACTGCCAGGATGGAGCGAGTGCATTGATTTTTACTCTATTTCTGGAAAGACCTTAATTTTAACAGCTAGTGGCAAGCAAGGACATAGTCTTTGGGTGGAGATTAATGGCCATATGGTGTTGTTGCTTGTACACTGGAAAGCTCAGTTATTTACTGTAAAATCTGACTCAAAATTCTATACGCAAAGCAGAGACTCCTACTTGATTTGTTTCCATAACAACATACAAACCAACATCAATCACTTATAGTAGATCTCCACACTCCATAATTAAGGATGCAGTTTTCAGAAGTGTGGGAGGAGCTGTGTAAAATGGGGTTTATGTTAAAAACAACGTTAGGCCTTGTTCTCACCAAAGCTTCCGCGCAGACTTCACTTTACACAATGTAAGTAATTCCATTGGCATTTATGGCTGTGTCTGCACAGCTCTGATGCAGTGTCTGGAATGACTACGCACACCACGCTCTGTGTCGTGTCTGGATGGCAGATGTATGAGCAAGGTTTGCTTGAGGGGAGCTTGCCTTCTGTAGAGCAAGCAAACTTGGTCTTGACTTGGGGTTTACATTCATAGGCAATGTCAACAGACTGCTTAGCTCACAGTGCATGGAATTCATTGGATCATAGGACCACAGACTGGTTTGGATTGGAAGGGACCATAAGCTCATCCAGTTCCAACCCCCTGCCATGGGCAGGGACACCTCACACTAGAGCAGGTTGCTCCAAACCCCTATGTCCAACCTGGCCTTGAGCACTGCAGGGACGGAGCAGCCACAGCTTCTCCAAAGCATCATGTAGCTGACAAACCCTTGGCCCCTTAGGGAAGTGGTGTCTGAGTCTTGTTGCTTTTAACTGCTCCTGAGACAATGCTGGCCATGTAAGCCTTGAAGGGAAAGGCTGAAGGAGAAACCCTACAAAAAACAAGGGAAAGTTGGAAAACAAGGCAAACAAGAACAATATGCCTACAAGGAAATGGAACTGAAGAAGATGAAGGAACTACAAAGGAAGAGCTATTAGATATAATCAGTGTAGAAACTGGGAAAATAAACCCAACTGAAGAGATAAAGGCTGAAAGCCATGAGCAATATCTGTAAAGGTGATAGAAATGGAAAGGGTTCAAATAAAAAAGCTCCTATGGCTTTTTTAGGCACATTTTCTATAGTTTCCTTCCTTTGGTAGTGTAGGGGTCATGGGTTTTTACCTTTAAGGAGATAGAACAGGCGTGTGGCATGGATGTGTTCTGCTCAATTTGGATGCTTGCAGTTCTTCGTGATCCACATAGAGCAAACAAATGAGGTCTAAAGTTAAAAGTCAAATGAAGAAGTAGCGTTTATATAAATACCTGTCAGGACTGAACAGCTCTAGCAAGCTCAAAGATGGGGAAACGTGTGTTTTGAGGCCTTCCATCAGTTTTGGTCACACTCCTTATTCAACTCAAAGAAGAAGTGTATTGCTATGTCTGCCAGTATCTTTTGTTCTCAAACCATAATTATCTCCTGGCTCGGTTGCCAAGTGACAGGTAAGAGAAGTTGTATAATTAGACATGTCCAAAAGAAGTCACATAGTGGCAACTAGTAATCCTGCAGGAAGGTTGCCATTGTCTGCACTGACCCCAAATGACCATCTCATTTGAATGTGCCATTCATTAAATACCTCCTGCTCTGGTGCTGCAGCTGAGCTCTTCCTGCTCGGTGTGGAGTCAGTGGGAATGGGGGGACTTGTAATTAGGTGCTAAGTTTGATTTGCTCTCTGAGTAACCCTCTGACAATGGATTATTCCTAGGTTTTTAATAGTAGCATTCACATGTGTTTCCCAAAGGTAGGGGTTGTAGCTGCACACTGATATGCACAGGTCATTCTACCTGTGTCTGCTAGCTGCTGGCAAGGGGGCTATGATGGGACCTGGCCTGTAGATACGGTTCATCTCCTTAAAACAAGGAAGGAAACCAGTTGCAAAAGTAAGCGTTTTACAGTTATCAATGGGTGTTGGATTCCTGTCTCCAGTCACTGGGGAGCTCCTCTGGTCTCCACCGAAGAGCATGGCCCCCTTCTCTCAGCACCTTGATTCCAGGGTGCCTCCAGAGCCCCGGTTGCAAGGGGATACTGCTGAGATAATGCTGATACTAACAATAGGCAGGAAATAGTCTGCGTGCTTCCCAGACCATGAAGATGCTGCTTATGAAAGATCTGCTGTTCCAGCATTGCAAGTTCCTGTTGTGTGAATGCCTGAGAGCCACCACAACCTTGTTTCTAATACACAATCTGCAGGCAAATCACTTGAATTCCTTTGCACATCTGTAAAGTACAGGGATAAATGTTTCTTTGTTACCTGTATACAAGATATTTTGCAGATTGACTAGTCATGTAGCACTTCGAAACAGAAAGCACTCCAAACAGTAAGTGCTATTTGTTACTGTTGGTATTGAAATAACTCATGCAGCCAAGTGTAGAGTATAGCTCGCTGTCTGCTGAACTGATTTGCATTTCTACACACGATGGAAAGGGGAAGGTGTTGCTATAGGATCTCTACCTTCATTTTAGGAATGTAATGGCTTTTGCAGTACAGCCAGCTATCCTGCATGCTGCTTTTGTTAGACACTGAATTACAAGGCTTCAGAAACCTTAAGTATTCTTTTCTTCTTCACTGTCACGATAGCATTGCATTTATGACATCTTCCTGATGGCTCTGTTTGCTGAGAGCGTTGTTCTGTTCATCTGTGCTCAGGCTTTAAAGTGTCTTAGTTGGATCTATGATTTACCTTTTATTACTATTCTCTATTCTGTGAGATCTATGTAATTGGGATCTCGGGTTTCAGTACCGTGTTCTAACCTATCTGTGTGAATGAGTGTACATAGCAAAGTCCCCCAGACCTCCCCTCTGGTGCCTCAATAGTAATCTCTTTTCATCTTGCAAAAGCTGCATTTGGAAATAAGGTTTTTTCTTGCCTGTTCAACAGTTTCTTCATCCAAATAGTCTGAAATGGGACTTAATTCATTACTTTGTTCCTGAGCAGCGAGTCCCTGAAAATGGCTCTTTATTTTCCTGTTAACATTGGTGATGACCATGAAAAAAAGCAACTGTCTGCTATATAAATACGTATGTGCTCAGTGTGTGATTGCAGGCTCGGGAGATGTTAACATCCTCATCCCTTCCTTCACAAATCGGAGGGCAGGAGCTTTGGGAAAGACCTGTACTTACAGGTATGTGCACATGTGTCTGGGGATGTGATTGTCAGCACGGGGTCATGGAGCTGGTAGTTCTCATCGTACGTGTTATACCTTTAACCTATGGAGCTGATTTTAGCCCTTTCAGTGCCCATGTGGATACGTGTTTTCTACTCAATATAAATGGTGCTTCCCCAATGCAGGAGTCAGAGGTGGATGGGGTTTTTTAGCAGAGGACTCTGTTTATCCAAGTCTCCCTCTTCTCATGCGACTGTTGTTGCTCAGGTTAATTAAAGTCAGTCTGTGTCAAGGGCTCAAGCAGGCATGGTCTAATTTTATATGTGAAGCAAACCTGTTATCATTAGGAGTGGTGTGAAAGGCTTGCTTTGATAAAACTGGTTTGGCGATGCTGAACCTGTGAAAGGCAATGTTGTCACTAGGACAGTGCGTGCACAAATCAAGGTTTTCCATCTGCGTGATGGGATTTCTCACTGGGCTGCATGAAGTTCCAGTCCTGTTGTAACCTGTTAGGAAATCACATCAGAGGTAGAATTACCGTAGTGATGATTACTGCGTAGTGATATTGAAGTTGGCTTTAAATAATAATAACTTAAATCCTCTGACAATGGGAGGAAACTGTAATAGGGTTTGCTTTAAAGCCCTTGGCCTTGGCCTGCATTCCTATGTTATGAGATTACTGAGCATTTGTATTGAATAAGCCAAACCAAACTCCATCACTTACTGAGAAAGGGGCTGTTGAGTGGCAGGATGTGCTTTCTGCAGACACATATGTATGCTGCTAAATGGAAAGTTCAGAACTCTTCCCATGCCTTAAGAGTCCAACTGAGGAGGGTATTTCATAGAGGCATAAGTTGGAAGGGACCTTTGGAGATGGTCTAGTCTAGCCCTGCAGCTCACAGCATGGTCAGCTAGAGCAGCTTGCCTCGCACTGCATCCATTGGGAGCGTGGACATCTTGGAATACATAAAAAGGGGTAAGTTCTGTGGGGAATGCTGGATTGAGGTGTACAGGGGGGTTCTTGGAGCCAGGCAGGCACAAGCAAGTGCTGAGAGCCCTGTCACAAGCTGGATGCTCTCACGACAGTCTGACACAGCTTGGGAATGAACCATGAGCAGCTGTGGGAAATGGAACATTCCCTATGGAGCATGAGCAACCAGGCTGTGGTGCAGAGGTTTGTACAGGAGGTTGCCCTCTGCTTGCAGGTCTGCAGCCCAGCGAAGTGCTTCCAGCATCCCAATCAAAACCAGCTATGAAGCTTTAGCAGCTGTAGACACCCACGAGTGAGCTCTGCACCAGTGGGTACCATAAAAAGGAATGACAAGTGCTTGTAGAGGGGGACTTTGTGTCGTGAGGCACTGAGCTGGCGTTATAGGGTGACAGGCAAAGGAGGTGTGCTGCCTTCTGAGAGGTGTGGGCTGAGAGGGTGCCAAGAGAGCACAGACCAGGCGAAGAGCATGGATCAGCATCAGTGTGGCAGCAGGGCCAGGGCAGTGATAGTGCCCCTGTGCTGGGCACTGGTGAGGCTGCACCTTCAATCCTGTGTTCAGACATGGGACCCTCACTGTGATTCTACTCAAATTCAGTTTGGTCCACACCACCTTTAACTGTGTTACAGTTAGATTTCTGCAGGGAAACTTGATGTTGTGAGTTCTTTAATGAATGGCTCAGACTTCCACTACCCAGTTTACCTCCAGATCCCAGCTCAGTTTTGGTTCTGGCACATCGGTGGTACCAAAAGACTGCCAAGTATGTTTCAGAACAGATTTCCATGTTCAGAAGTGTTTGTACTAATAGTGCAAGTTAAGCCTGTTTATCATCTATTGATCTTCAGTATGTTTTGATTTCAACCCGATGACAATGTTCCTGCTAAAGAAGACACAGGATGTAGCAATTTATTTAGCATGAAGGAATGGAAGATATTCTCTGTGCTTCTCTTATTGATTAGACCGAGAAAGTCCCATAGCTAACTGAGGGTTTCCAGTGTCGCAGTACTCAGTGGCAAGTTGATGCTGACATAATTGAAGTTGAATGTATTAATTTTGTCTTATTGATACTGAAATCAATGCAGTTTAAGACTGGCCTGAGTTTGATCCAAAGCACAGGGAAGGGCCGAATTCAGTGGACAACTGAGTATTGCCTTCAATTGTTCAGCATCAGCCTTGGTCAGGTAGTGACCAGCCAGCACATTAAGTATTGGACAGACAGTAAGGAGTGTCTTGACAGTGGGTAGGGATTACTTTGCATAAAATTAGGTGGGATGTGTAGGATTGGCTCAGTTTGTGCTTTTTGGCATTATAACATATTCTCAACAGCTTTGAGCCAAAGTTATCTTTTAGCTCATAATAGAACAGTGAAATAATAAAGCACAGTAGACCCCCCCCATAGTCTCTATTTCAGTGAGCCTGATTTTGGACATACGCACCCCATCCCCGATCTATCTTCAGTTTACCTCCTGAAGAATAATAGAAGAGCTGCATTGACTGAAAGTGCCATATTCGACATTTGGCGAAATGAAATCTGTTTTCAAAAGAAAGAACAGCACAAACTGCATCTGAAATGTATTCTGGTGGCATTGGGTTTAGGCACTTGAAAGCAATTTCAAGAGCAGATTTGCATACAACAGCAACCTGTAAGCAAATTGAAAGTGCTGTTTAGGATTCATAGAGGAGCAAAATGCACACTCCGTCTCTGACATAATTTGTCTTGAGGTTTATGAAATGATTTTTCATCGGATTATAATATTTAAAGTAATTAAAGATACAATTTGCTCTTTAATAAACAATGTGTTTGGTAACTTCATTAAAGATGCTGCCTTCCTTAATTGTAATGGTCCAAAAGGTTGTCAGCGAACTGTACATTAACTGCAGAGATAATAATGATTTTATATGCTAATAATTTTTAAATGAATAACTCGTGTAGTTTTTCAGCCACACGGGGAAAATAATTTATGTTCCTCAAGCTTCCTCTGTGTTAACCCCTTGGCTTGGGGAGAGAGGAGATCCTTGTAGGGAATGTTCATTTGGTTTGCATTAGCGCTAATGCAAGTGCGTAGGACCACTGATGTGAAAGGATTAAAAGCAGTGGCAATAGGCAAGCGTGAACGTTTTGGAGAGAAATCCTTGTTAGAAGGACCTATTGGGGCCATGTAACTTGATTGTCTGTTTATTGATCAGATGCTTCTTGTGTTTGTTACCATTTGAAACTCCACTGGGAGAGAACGTTCCTGCTGTAGTAGTGCGAAGACACAAAGGCACCGAGAAGGTATTAAGGCCTCATGCTGGCTCCTTGGGATGTTTGTGTGGCTGAACTAACGTTGGGATGGGTTGGAGGTTGGGTCAGGGGATGCATAGGCTCTCTTGGGAGGATTTGCACCATTGGCTGCAGGCAGTTTTAGGTATCTAGTTTTAACCTTCTGAAACAGTCATCTCTGGATGCAGTCATCTCTTCATGGGCCCAGAAGGGATATGGGTTCCTACCTCTTGGACACACTTTACAACAGTTAGTTGTTTAACAGCAAACGTGAATTTCCCATTTTGATTTCTTAGACACCAAAAGGATAAGTTTAAAGAGGAGGAGGAGCTTGTGAGCACCTCTGCAGATTCCTGCACTGATCCATGATCTCCAGTGCCAACGTTTCACTTCATGTTCTTGACTGTTGGGTTTTGAGGAGGCATTTGGAGATGTTCATTATCATTTCTCTCTCTGTTTTCTAAATAGTAGCCTTACAACATCTGAGCTGCAGCTGCACTATGGAAGTACTAGATTTAGTAGGTGAAACACCCAAGGAAAAGTCAGGTGCTTGGCTTAAATAGTGTAATCAGTTAATAAAGACACCGTCTTTGAGTGAAATATCAATTGAAATCCCACATGTGCTGCTATGGGGAAAGGAATGCAGATTGAATTAATGGATTAAGAAAAACGTAGACCATTTAGGACTTCTTTCTGTCTTTGCCTCTTGCTCAGAATAATTGGGTAGGAGCATGAGCCCTCTTAGTTATTTCTAGTATGTAAAGTAGGCAGGGGTAGCTGTATAGTCACTTTAATGTTTCTTAGCTGAGCTACTAGGAGAATATCGCATTAAGCTCCTTGCTACAGCTGTGTTTAAGAGGCAAGGGAAATAAATACATGCTTACTGATAAGGACATGGATGTGAAGTGCACAGATGAGTGAGAAAGCTCATTGACCCTCCAGCATGTTACAGGTATGTCAGAACTGTTTCAGTGTGCTCTGAGCTGACACCCAGCATGCGCTGATGTGAGAAGACCGAGCCTCCCTATTCACCTGTGACTGTGCAGCCCTCTGTGCTCTTAATTGATAGTGGATCACGTTGAAAGCATCTCGTCGGAATGCTGCTTTAGAGAAAGGAGTAAGAAAGTCTTCTTAAATGCTTTGATAGATGATTCATGGTGCTGGAGCTGCTGACAAGGAGCCAACAGAGCCAAGCCTATAAATACGCAGTTACGAGAACAGTGGAAACAGGCGTTCTGGTAGTGTGACAGACTCAGAAAGCACTTTTTCTACCAGAGTAGGTTTCTAAAGTTGCTTTCTTCCTCTTCTACATTCAGGTGCCGTTGTCTAATTAGACTAATTGGTTGGCAAATTTGCCTTCTTTTAAATGAAATTAGTTTGGAGGTGAGAGAACAAATACCATCAGAAACCTGAATTACTCTCCCTTTCCGTAATAATTGTTTCTTTTTAACAGAGCAGAACTTCATTATTTGCAGGGAGTTTCTGTTTAATTTCCTATATATGACACATTTCCAGAAGGAATAAATATTGGCAGTCTATTTATACACCTTTAAACAAAGTAATCATAACGGAATAGTTGACCTCCACCTTATCCGCAGTGGCATTAATGGGTATAGCTCTAAGAAATACTTGCTACCTGATGGTATTTTAACAAAGCGAGCTTGCTTTCAGTCAGTAAATGGGCATTTTCCTGTGTATTGTCTTCTGTAGATCCAAAATGCACCGAGGATAATGAGAACGGATGATAACTTAGATGTGTTCTTTCCTTGAACTGCTGGTTGTATTAAACCCACAGCTCCTGTGCAGACCTACAAATCTGTAACATCCGCTTCAGATGAATTCGGGAATAAGGGGCTGCATGCTTTTATTCTTGGTGCAGAGATGAAAATTGATCATGGAGGGACACAAGGGAGCACATTTGAGTTTCAAGGCTCAAAGTGGTTAACTGGGATGGTGCACAGCTTCTGTTCTCCTTAGCTGTGTGCACACGGGTTACAAATATCATTGATTGCAAAGGTCAGCGGAGGCTGGAGGGAGGTTATGTCGCTTGATGCTATTTGGTCATTTTTAAGGGCCAAGAGCTATGAACCCTCAGAGCGGCTGGGACAGGTACAGTTGAAATCTGACAAATGGAGATTTATGTTTGCGTGAGCTGGCAAAGCCCTTCAGGTAGAAATAATAAATGGAAATCTGATAGGTTGTTTCATCACGGGTCACATAATGCACAGGAGAAGGGGAGGGAGGGGGAAACGATTTAATTATTAGCTTTTCATCAGGATGCACCGGTGATGGGGTTTCAGCTTTAGATCAGTGCTGCAGGAAAATGAATCATGGCTACAAGTGTTTTATTCTGTGAGGCATCATTTGAAAACGTACGTGGAGAGGGTTTACCTGAAGCGATTGAAGAACGCAGCGTAGGTGGAACGATGCAGGAGTAATTACTGAATAAGCTTCAGAGCATCTTTTTGTTCTTCCAAACCCAGGGCAGAAACATTCTAAGATTTAAGAGAAGGCAAGATAGTATGGTAACAAAGAGCTAAGAAACAGGATTTGTCTCCTATAGCGAAACTTCAGGTAGAGCTCAGTGGTACTTTACACTGAAGACTTTTACATCTTAAAAATGAGAAAGGTTTGTGTGTATCCTCGTTACGCTTTAAAACCGGGAGTAATCAGAAAGTCCCATGGCTTTGGCCAGTATTTTGTGGGGTTTTCTTCCTTCCTAAGTAAGGTTTTACCAGTATTTAATACAGATGCAGTTGTGTAGGGTGTGAAGCTGTAATCGATCCAGCCTATTGTTTCATAGTCACTATATTCAATTATGGAATTAACGTAGGAGAGTGGTTTAGAGAAGCAGCTACAGCTTGGTATGTCTGTGATTCTTAACTGTTGTAGTTCATCCAGTTTAGGGAAGACTACTCTAAAAATCAGTGTTTGTAACACTTTGATACCACCTATTAGCTCTGATGTTGCTGTTATAGCAAGACTACAGGGCGATTTTAACTAGGACAAGTCGATGTTGCCTCACTACACCTTGTTGTAACTTCCTTGTGTAGTGCTTGTGGTCTGACCAAAGGTATTATTCCAGAATACTACTGACTTCATTGCTCCTTATATATTTCCACTGGATAAATTTGCTGCCTTTGATAGATGTTTAGTTTTCAGTTGTTGCTTTGCCGCAGTATAGAGGCCTGGTGGTTGTTGTTCTTTCTGATGCCAACTAAGCATGTGTGGCTTTCTCTGTGTTTTCCACCCGTTCTCTTCCATCCACTCCCTGTGTATCTGCCAGGGGCAGCTTTTACTGATCCAGCTCTTTAAGATGGGTTCAGATCTTCTTGGAAACAAACCGTGGAGATAACGAGATCTTTTCTATGCTGATGTTCGATTTCCATTTTGTAACTGTCCTTTGGCTTTGATGATTACAGGATAACTGCCCATAAACTGGGTATTGGACAGGTAAATTGTAATAATCTGTTTGGGGAAAGGTTCTGTTTCTATTGTGTTATTTTCTGCTTTCTTTTCAGGAGTGTAGTGAGAGGACAAGGGGTAACGGGTTCAAACATAAACAGGGGAAGTTTGGATTGGATATGAGGAAGAAACTCTTTACTGTAAGGGTGGTGAGGCACTGCAATGGATCGCCCAGGGAAGTTGTGAATGCTCCATTGCTGGTGGTGTTCAAGGCTAGGTTGGACATAGCCTTGGGTGGCATGGTTGAGTGGGAGGTGTCCCTGCCCATGGCAGGGGGTTGGAACTGCATGATCTGAAGGTCCTTTC